>CAIGQW010001429.1:4782203-4812674 GCA_903798125.1 Danio choprae | reverse complement strand
AACTCAAATCTGTTGAAAAAGCGCGTGTTGTGCTTCTGTCTTCAAAGATTCTTCAAGTTCAGTTTTGATCTGAGTTTGAGGTTCACGTGCTTGTCTTTCCTGCTTGACAGAAGAAGACGCAGATAACGTAAGCTATATGTTGTTTTTGCTAACCGTTAGTAATGCTATGTGAGTATTGTCATGATTTGGCACTTTTTACGCGTGGGTAACATTAGAATAACGGAGAGTGCTAGTTGATTCTTCAGTAAGTTGGCAGAATAAAAGCATATTGATGGATTAAAAAGTCAGTTGTTTTGATTTAATCGTTTTGACTCTTTCAAGGGTGTTGATATATGCTTTGAGCAACCCTCCGTGTCCGTTTTGTAAAAAAAGTGCTTCACATAGTCTACGTTAGCATCTAGCTTCGTCAGGATACATACTAACGTTATATCTGTCATGTCAAACATTCATCATAAATATCGACAAATCTAACAAGTACTTCAATAATTAATGAATTGAGTCAAGTGGAATTAATATTTTTCATATCTTGTATGTATTAAATGTAAAAGCCAAATGTAAGGTTTGTTTTTGTGTTTGGGTAAAACGTATTTTTGTTTCATTCTGTGAAGTATTTATGACCAAGTTTCAGGTACACTTTTTTTTTTTTTTTTTAGGTAACCAAAATGTGTTCACAGTTTTAAATCGTTAAATTAACCAGTTGTCATTTTCTGGGGGTGAAGCTATTTGGGTGTGGTCTCCCTAATGGGTAAAAAGCAGATGTACACATATGCAACTTTGGTAAGGGTCATAGGTGAGTGAAATCATCTGGAAGGACTCTTCTCATCTGGGCTTCCATCCCATTATCCTGAAGACTCCTGAATTTTTTTGCATGGTCACATTTCTCTTATTACTGTAACAACCTTTGGATGCTTAGATAAAACCTAGGCAATCACTGCAACGGAACAAAACATCAAACTCTGGAATTCTGTATGAAATGGGTTATGAAAACAAGTGCATATTTATTCTCTGGCTAAATAAACATTAATACATTCCTGAGATGTGTCAGTCACTTCTCAGATACTGTATAATGTATAGACAATGACGAGAAGAAGAGGGGCTATAAATCAACCCCATCAATCTGGTTAATTTCTTAATATTAATATCTTTTGAAATTATGTGAAATTGAGACTTTTTTATTTTTATTTTTATTTTTTTATTATTAAAGTTTTGTTTGTTTGAATTTTATAATGATGTGATGTCCTGCAGGGGGAAGATTGTCATCTTTGAAGAACTGTCCTAACACCGGTAGATGAACATAATGGAGTCTGTGGTGAGAAAGGTACACATTATACTTTATAAAGCAGATAAAATCTTTGAACATATTTTTTTTTTACATCTACATGTGGGGAAAAATAAGAAGTGCTTGCTTTATGTAGCTTACCTAATGTTCTTTTATTGTTTTTATTCAGCGTAACAAGGAGAACACTAAACCAGTTTCTGGCCCTAAAAAACAAGTCATCAGCAGTACTGTATCAAAACAGAGAGTCCTATGTAAAACGGCACCCCTTCAGTCAAAGAATGATCTGAAGGAGGATAACTCTGGAAAGAAGGGAAAGGATGTTAGAGCGCAGAACAAAAGTAATGATGCTGATCCTGCTAAGCGTTACACTCTAAGCCAGGCCTTTCGTACACAGCAGACTGTAAGACAACGAAAGCTTGTGGAAGAAGTTCAGAAACCACCGTCTACGGTCTCTGCGGTCCAGAAATCCAAACCTGGCACATATAAGGGCCGTGTGATACAGTCAAAAATCGATTGTTTCAGAAAACCCAGTGGGGACACGAAGACCACAGAAAAGAAAGTGATTTCAAAACTGGATGAGACCAAAGCAAAACCTGAGGTGCCTAAAATTCGGTCAAAGTCTGTTACTTCTCTGCAAACCTCTATTAAACCTAGAGTCAACTCTACTCTGTCATCCAGATCAAAATCAGTCTCTGATGTCCCCCTGAATGTCACTGAAAAACCAGTCCACAAGTCTGTTTCTCTTAAGCAAATACCTCAAAAGGGGCCAAGGTCCATCTCCCAGACAGGAGCCCACCGAGCTTGTGTTCTTCCTAGGCCAGCCCCTCTAGCTACAGGGCGCTCGGTCACCAGCAAAGCCATCACTACGAAGAAGATGCCTGTGCAGGTGGCAAAACCCAAACCCACCCTCGCTGATCAAAACGTCAGCAGGCCTGTCACAAGTACAGTCAGCCAGTACAAAGTACAAATGGAAACTGCTGAAGAACGAAGGTGAGTTATATTATATACATTGTGTGTGTGTGTGTAATATGCATGAATTCACAGTGTACACATGATGGTATCATTTTTAAAATCTTGCACTCCAGAACTTGTTTTCATGTTGTAGTGTTAGTAAAACTTTAAAATATTGAACCGTTTTTCAATATTAGTTGAAGCAATATTATAAAAATGCATCAATGTATGCAGACTTTCTCAATATTTTAAGGTAAAAATGTTTTGAACAATGCAAGAATTGAGCATAAGGAGCTGTTTTAACAGTGTGACAGTATGGTTATAGCAGAGGATATCTAGATTTTAATTTATACTCTACTTTCAGAGCGAAGCTTGCAGAGTGGCTGGCTTCTAAAGGAAAGTCACTGAAGAGGCCTCCAATCTCAGACAATTCAGCAGTGCTTTCACGGAAACCAGCTCCATGGCCTAAAACTGGTCCCAAAGCCACTACCTGTGCCCAATCTAAGCCTGTCATGCAGAAGACAGAGCCTGTAAAACCAGCCCCTGCATTGAAGACCAGCAACCAAACTGATAAGGTCCTCGACACAAAACAAGTGAATACAAGTGAATCACGCAATATTATGAATACTACATTAGACTTGCTGGACAACAGTGACATGGATCTACCAGTTGACCCAGAGATAAGAATGGAGTCGGTAAGAACCATGAGATGGACTTATTTATGATGCATGTATACCCCTTTTCCACCAGCATAAACCAGGTGCTAGTTCAGAGAGAGTCCTATTGCCAAGTTGGAGCTGGTTCACCTATCAAGTCTTCTAAGAACCGCTTTGCTTTTTCACAGGCTAGAGAGCCACCGTAGAGACAGGTTAGACATTATTGAATAAGTCTCATCTTTCCCAGCAATGCAAATGCAATTGTTTGTTTTTGCAAATGCAAAAGTCCAGCATTGTTTTGGTGAATCTTAAGAACCATTTTTCCTGTTTCGGAGCTAGTAATTGGAACTTCAACATTCAAACTGTCTTAGTGGAAAAGGGGTAACAAACACAAAATCACACACGTGTATAGGTATTATATAATTTGAATTTCTGTCTTGCAGTTGGTGTTGAACTTGTGTGATAAACTGGAGGCGATGGAAACCCCCTCGTCATGTGAAGATGGTGCGTCTCATTCAGAATCTTTTTTGCATTAAAATTATTACCAGTTTGTTATCATGCTGTGCTTTTAATGCATTGCTTTATATTTTCCTACCCATCCTCTGACAAATGTGATGCATTGGCAGAGAAAAGAATGGAAATGCAAGTAGAGGAGCACACAACAGATAAAGTGTTTGAAATTCTAGAAGAGGAAGAACTTGAGGATGTGGAAGACATAACAGATGACATTAAAAAGGCTGACATAAAGAATGAGGATGATCAGGAACCTCAGGAGAAGAAACTATTTGATAGTGAAGATGATGATGGTGAGGAGATAAGGTGTACCACTCCAGAGATGGAAGGCGCATCTATTGTGAAATACAATGTAAAAACTACACCATATCTGCAAAGGTGAGTTTGAGGAAATTCAACAATGTACAAAGACATTTGTGTATGATATAATGACTAAATTATAGTTCACACCAATAAGCCAAAGTGTTGTTTATTATATAAAGTGTGTAACTGGGTATGTCATCTGTTGCTTTAATCGCTCAATCTCTTTAAAGACCGATACATTTTGATTGGCTATCAATGATTTTATTGTTCATAACCTGAACAAAAAAAGATCTAAATGAAATCCTAATTAAATTGTTTCTCTGTGGCATTAACATTATATCTGTAATGTGGGCTTCAGTATTCTCAGAAATTATTAATCATTATTAAATCTTTAGTTTACTCTAATATAAATTTACCATTTACTTCCCCTAATGTCTTATCAAACCTATAAGAATTTCACTCCTTTTTGTGACAATTGTTTTATGAATATTATAATTCTATAACAAAAATATGAATTGTTTTCTTGTCACGTCTTGTCATTAGTGTAAAAAAGAGAATTGAATGCGAGGCGGCACCAGGCAGTGGCTCTCGGCACAAAAACGCCATCAAAGACCTCAAGTTTCTGACACCTGTGCGACGATCAACAAGAATCCAGCGCAAGTCCTCTCGTCTGCCAGGTATGCTGAACGATCACGACACTTGCGTCTCCTCATTGGCTGAGCTGGTACAGATGGAAGATGCCGATGCAAATGCTTACATCTACAGAAAAAACCCGGCTCTTCTGGAAGACTTGCCTGATCACCCTGGAGACTTGGCAAAAGTATGCAGTTAAACAAAATAAGCCAAAGCCACTTTGAAATTGGACATTTATAGCATATGTAATGGCTGCATTTTAAGGTATTCTTTGTGACACTAAAAAAGTAATTTAATATTTAACTGTTTGCATTGGGCTGCTACATAGAGTAATATCTTAATGTCTGCTTGACAATATGATTTTTAGCCACTTTTGTCAGCATCTTTTGTGCTTGCATAAGGCTTATGTTTGTGTGTGTGTATATATGAAGGGCTATTTCTGTGCTTTGTACCACTTTATTATACCTGCTTTGTTGATTTTGTAAACGTGGAAGTTGAAAAAATTGTAAAGTAAGATTTGTTTTGGCAAGTATCGAATTTAACAAACCAAAAAAAAGTGTCCCTTCTCTTCACTTACGTTAATTTCTCTGTAAGATGCTTCCAGTACTACAAATGTTATTGTTCTGCTGTTCATTTTCTTGCTTTTAAACCCGTTTGTTTTCCGAACATACAGTAAAGTCATTTTAATTCACTAAACATTTGTTGCAATGTTCTGTGGATATAATTCATCCCTCACTTCTGACCATGTCTTTTTAAAGGCAAGATGAGCGTTCACTTTTTGTTTTTAACCGTATTGTTGATCACTGCAATAAGGCATTTTAATAAAGATTATTTCAGTTCAACATCTTTAATATAACAGAAATGTGCTTAATGCGTATAGTAAAGTGCTTATTTGTTTTTCCTCTTGTCACTCCTATGACTATTGAAATGAAATGCTTAGCAAGATAAGCTTTTGTTAAAATTTATTTTTAAACCATAGAGAAAGATTAAATGCATGTCAACGGTGCGTGTGACTGTATGTTTAGATTGAGTATTATAAAAATGACGCTTATTTTAAGGGTTGTTTATTAACTGTTACTTTAAAATTGCTCATGCAAATAATTTCCACATTTAAACCTGCTCCTGCATGACTGCCGCCAATTTCATCCGGTAGGCGTGCGCTGATTGGCTGGGATTTTGAACTCGCCATGCGCGAGCAAAGCATTGTGGGACAGAGACTAACTCCAACGCGCTTCTCCTCCAGGCCACACAAAGCACTAGAGTGCCGGTCAATTTACCGCTTTATTAGTCTTCAAAACTATCTTTTTTAAACTTTCTGAGCGAAATATCATCACTGTTAATCCAATGAACTAGATTCGCTTTTAAGATTCGACTCAGAGTGGACGCACGATGCCTAATTTCTGCGCGGCGCTCAACTGCTCCAGGAACAGCACTCACTCGGTGCTGGCGTTCTTCAGGTTTCCACGGGACCCGGAGAGGTAAATTTGTACACGTTTACCTTACCTAAGTTACTCTTTGTTATCCAGACGATATATTTTTGCGTTTAAACCGCATTTAGCTGTTTTTGTTTACCAGCGCAGACTCCGTGTGCGGCGCTGTACTGAGTTAGCTTACTGACAGATTATATGTAAAGTTGAGCGAGTCTGTCATATCTTACTGTCTTTATGATTCAACTATTTTGTGGGCGTTTTAAGGAGTTGTTTATTAAGCAGTCCGATTTAACACTACGTTGGGATGTTAATGCAAGTTAAGATGAGAAAGTGCAAATGTTAGCCCAACTAGCCGTAACAGCACTGTACTGATTCACTGTATTGTGTGGCAGGGAAATGAGCTTTCTTGATCCTATTATAGATATTGGGGCAACCATACAAAGTCAACTGTGCATTAGAGGAAAAACATGACATTAAAAATATGGGTATCACTTTATTTTGATTTGTTCCTTTAACGCATTTTGTTGATTTTAAGTTGCATTGCATCTATATGCCAACTAATTCTCAATAGATTATAAGTAGGCTGTTAGGTTGAGGTTAGGGTAAGTTTCTTATAGTCAGTTAAATGTCTGTTGAAGGAGCAGTATTAGTAGATATTAAGCAGACAGTCTACTAATACTCAAATGAGAATTGGCATATAGTTGGAATGCAACTTTTAGTCAACAAAATGTGCAGTAGGGACCATCAAAATATGAGCTGTACTTAATTGCTGCACCTCAATATCAATGCACATAATACATGTTGAATGTTTATTCCCTAGATGTAAGAAATGGGTGGAAAACTGCAGTCGCTCAGACCTGAAAGACAAAACACCGGATCATCTGAACAAGTACCACAGACTGTGTGCCAGACACTTTGAACCTAACTTGATAACCAAAACTGTAAGTTGTTTATCTCTTTTTTTTGTGGAGTGGAATAACATAATTAACATTGAACATAATATTCATAATATCTAATAGAAAGTGTGAACTGTCAAATATTATTAAGTCCAATATTGTTTTTTAAAAATCGTTAAACTGCTGGATGCCACAGTTTTCCATCTTTAAATAATACTGCACATTATTGTGATTATTTTCTAGAGCCCTTTCAGGACTGTACTGAAGGACAGTGCTGTACCAACTATATTTGACAATCCTTTTAAGCGGTCAAATAATGAGGTAAGAGCTGCTCAGTATAGAGTTCAAAAGTCTTTGTGTGAAATTTAGTGTCTGTGTGTTTTAATGCATGTTACTATGATTTACAGAAACCCACTGAAATTTCATTTAGTGTAACATTAAGTTTAGACACCAAAATTCTTTGTATATTTACAACAAGAATTCAACACTGACATATTAAAAGGCTTGTGGATAAAATGCTGTTTAATTGTTAATCATTTTCTTGTCGCTCTTTTAAAAAAATACTTGGTTTTACCCATTTGTGAGCAAGATGTTTTTGATTGTTAAAAATATAATACATTTTAGCACAATTACTTATTATATTACGTATTTTTACATGAGCACGTTTTACATGTACTAAGTATGTTGTATAATTTTTATATAAACATATTTTATGCAGGAAGTCAATGGAAAATTTCCACTCATGTTTTCGTCTTTAGTTTTTTTTATTTACTTTTTTTATATTTTTAAGTTTTTACAAAACATTGAAGTAGAAGCTTTACTTGCATTTAACGTTTCTATTTGTATTTGAATCAAATACGATTTATAATTGTATTTGATTAGGGCACCAAATTTGTCTCATCTTTAACCTAAATATTAATCTATGAGTCTTGTCTGTACACAACTAAGGTTACTATATTATAGCTGTCTCATTTCATGTGACGGTAAAAGTCAATTGTGTAAATACTGAATGTGAGTGGTTTACTGAAGAGTTCTGTATGTCGTTAACAGGCAGACAAGGATGCTCCTGAAGCGAAGAAAAATAAATGTGAGTTTTTTTTTTCTTGTTTTGTTTAATTCTGTGTTACGATCAAGAAAGTGTGTTTTTTCTATCATATTTACATACTTCTTCTATTTATAGTGTTTACACAACAACTATGTACCTGAAAACAGAAAATGTTGCATTTTTTACATTTTGTATACAGATGATATTGTTGGCAAAAAAATCTCTATTCACACAGATCTGAAAAAATGGTCATTACATGCCTGAGGCCTGTTGAACAAAACTTGTTGAATTAACTCTAGGTTGTAGAATACATTCAGGTTGACAAATCCAAAGAAATGCATACTGGTTAAGATCAGGTCAGGTTGTTTCACAATGCTTGATTAAAAACTTTCTCTGTAAACTCAGAGTTAACCCAGAGTTTGCAATTAACTGTCCTTATTATTTCAATATTATCTCTCATCATTATCAGAAATATAATTAATAAAAACACAAATGCAAACCGAAATAAATGCTGTTGATGCAGTGAAAGTTTGAGAAGGCAACGTAAATTATATAATTGCAAATCAATCATTTATTTTATTAATGTAGCTTAACAAACAGCTCAAGACAGCCATTTTTAAAAGCTTTATGTATTAAAGCTTATTTGTATGTTAATTTTTAAATGTTAATTTAAAGGCATTAGTAATATTAATAGACAATTCAAAAATAAGGTTAGCCATGTACATTAAGTTACTGTGGCGACTAAACCTGATCAACACCAACCCAAGTTCTTGAGCCTAAAAACTCAGAGCTTGCTCAATCTCATCACAAACTTACATGGGTAAAAACACAAACCGGCTTTGTGCAACACACTTGTCCTGCAATCCACCATTGTTGATTTGGTTTTTTAAATATTCCCATTCACTTATATATATAAGAATGTGCATGATATCATTGTTTTCACACAAACATGTTTTTTTTGTAGTTTACACAGATTGAATATTTATTTTCAAAAACTTGGATTTTGAATGCTTCAAGTTTTACAGTGTTTTGAATAAAATTTTTGAATATAAAATAATTTTGAGGTAGTAATGCTGTGATAAAGCTGAATATACACATATTTACATGTATTCCACAATAAAAAAATATTTCTCAATTTACCCAATTTTATATTCCTAGCGGACTCTCAAAGTGAGGAACCTAAAGATAATAGTGAGGCCGCAACCAAAGATGTGAATGAGAACAAAAATGGTGATGGGGTTGACAGCAGCCCTCCGGTCATTGATGAAGAGACGCTAAATAGAGAGTATCTTAAGTCTCTGTTTGATGTTGTTGTGATGATGGGCACCCAGAACATTCCTCTGCACGGCCACTCTGACAAAGAACCCAGAAGCAAAAGTTTCACTCCTAGCAACTTCCAGGCTCTGCTGGAGTACCGCATCAATGCAGGCGACGAATTCCTCCGAAAAAAGTTTGAGGGGTCACCTGTAAACCTTGAGCATTGCTCTTCTACTCAGTTACAACAGATCTTAGAAGTGATTGAAAAGTGCATTCGTGAAGAGCTGTTGGCTGAAGCTAAAGAAGGACGCTGCTTCTCTTTAGTTGTAGACAACCTGGTTGAGATAGGAGGAGAAAACTATGTCCCTTTATTTGTACGTTTTGTGGACAAGGCCAACTGTCTCCGGGAAGAGTTTGTCGAGTTCCTGCTCTTTGAAGGTGACGAGGAGGCCATCACAGAGAGGCTTGTTACTGAACTGACTGAGAAATGTGGCCTGGACATGAAGTATTGCAGAGGACAGGCATATTTGTGTTCTGGGGTGTCCGCTATGAAGGTTAAAGCGATGGTGGCAAAAATAGCTGAGCTACATCCGCTAGCAGTTCTCACTCCTTGCTCCAGTTGCTCCCTAAACATCTGCCTGGCAAACACAATGACGTTCACTGGAGTGCATCTTGTCATGTCTACCCTGAAAAAGCTTGATGCATTTTTCAGCAAATCGCCCTTGTTGCAAAATCAGCTGGAAAGTGCTATTTCGATCTACTACCAGGGAAATGAAGACAAGGCCAATGTCCTTAAGGAGGCGTGCGGCTCTAAATGGACAGAGCAACACGATACCTTTGAATTGGCGGTTGACCTCTTGGAGTCTCTCCTGCTTTGTATGGATAGTGTGCATGATAATGAAGATCACAAATGGAGCGATGAAGTGGCGCACAATGCTTTTGTCATATCTGAGGCATTGGCTGATTTTGAATATGTCATGACATTAGTGGTGTTGAAAAACACCCTTTCCTTCACCAGAGCCTTTGGCAAGAATCTACAAGGGGAAACCAATGAGGTCTTCTTCGCTTCTGGCAGTCTAACTGCAGTTCTGCATTCATTGAATGAAGTTTATGAGAATATCGAGGTCTACCATGAGTTCTGGTTCGAGGAGGCTGTAAATCTGGCCGCATCTCTTGAAATCCCAGTAAAAGTACCAAGGCTGTACTTCAGAAAACGACCAACGTCTGGTGAGGAAATCCAACCTGAGACCTACTACAAAGACCAAGTAACCATTCCTGTGGTCAGCCATGTGATCAAGGAACTGTCTGACCTATTCTCTGAAAATCATCTGAAGGCCTTGAAGTCCTTGTCTCTTGTCCCAGCCATCATGGGACAGCTGAAGTTCAACACCACAGAGGAGACCAGTGTGGACATTTACAAAGATGACCTGCTGAACCCAGACACCTTTCCTGCTGAGCTGCACTGCTGGAAGATCAAATGGAAACATGGTACCAAAGATGTGATATTGCCATCGACCATCTACGAGACGCTTCAGCTGTCCGATGTGAAGTTCTTCCCCAATGTTTGTGCTCTACTGAAAGTTCTGTACAATCTGCCACTCTTCGCTCTAACAAATGACAAATGCAGCACTGCGAAACAACGACTGATGGCATACCTGCAAGATACACCTGTGAATCACAGAAACAAGAGTATGGCCCTTTTTTATATTAACTGTGCCATTAAGCATGATTTGGACAGCATGGTGGAGACATACTTGAAAATATATCAAGATAGTGAGCCGTCAGAGAAACAGGATTCATCGCAGGAAGCAGTGCAGTCTTAAATATAGCAGTATGATGGCTCTGCTAGTCAATCAGCAGTTTGTAATTTTGCAGCTATCATTTTGTTACCTTTGCTTTTTATGTACAGTCATCCAAGATTACCAGGACTTTTCTTATTGTTCTACTCACACTGTGTATATAAAAGTGTACCCCCAGTCTGAATTGATTTGAACACTTTGAAAATGATCTTCTCCTGTCCAGTTCCATGAATGTGTGTTGAAATTGTTAAAGCTGTTTTTCAGAATTAAATACATTTCTGATAAGGGTAAAACTTTTTGTTTGTTTGTACAGTTTCCTGGTATAACTTGTAATTAAATTAAATTTGGTTTTGTTTTAGATTGTCAAGTAAATGATAACACTTTTACGCAGTGTGATATTGCATTCATAATTTATACATTTCTATAAAACCTGTAAAAATATTCTTTAGAAATGTACAGGTTATAACTCATTGGCATTTTAAAAGTATGGCATACATAGTCTTGTATATGAATATTAATGTCCGTAAAAATCTTTCATTCAATATGTCCCAAAATTGAGCTATTTTACTTGTAGATTATTAACTAATTCTGGGACTTATACATATAACACTATATATTAACTTATTTATTCCTTTATTTACCACAGGTGAGTGAGCACATAAATTTCCAAAAAACAATATGAATTGTAACCCTGAATAATTGCATGCTTTAAAATATTTAGTATTTTATTAGCTAATACTAGGTAGCTATGGGTAATATAATCCTTTCAAAATGTTAACAACACTTATAAAATACACACACATACATGTCTGCATACATACATGCATACATACATACATACATACATACAGTGGCCGCATAAATGAGTACTCCCTTGTGAAAATTAGGATTGTGTAATGTCTTGTACTGAATATATCCATAAATCCAGCTGTACTGTTTATTAAACCATATACATAAACCATATTCTGAATAGTCATAACGAAAGACGAGAAAATAAACTGGAAATCGTTGTCAACATCTCATTGTGTAGGATCTCAAAGTAAGTATTAATGTAAAAGTGAGATGAGATGATAGGATGTATTAATCTATGCTGGGCAATACATACACAGTCTGAACTGTAAAACACAATTTTGCTAATATCACTTTAACACATAATTCAGTCAAACGTTGATGTGGGATTTGATGGGTTAAACTAATTGATGCATGCATACTTACACCTATAAAATAATTAGGACTTAAAATTATTAACAGCGTTATTAAATGGGTGTGACCTCGAATGTTCACGTGGGTTACAAAAAAACCCTTTGGCGCCTCGTGGAGAAGAGAAAGAAATGTGTCTTTGAGTTATCTCTTGTGATTTCACTTAATAAAAATATATCAGTTGTGCAGCATTTATGACTTATTTTGTAAAAGCACGCGAGAAGGGGAACGAATGACGGTGATAGTGTTATTTTGGGGGGATCCGTTCTCGGTTTAGTCCATTTCCGCTCTACATAGGTGTTCTTCCTGGTTGTTGATTCTGTCTGAAAGTAGCAACATTTCGGCCATGAGCAAGTTACAGCAGAAAGCACGCGACGTTGGGAAATAACGCTTGATTGTCTGAAATCTACAAAGACGCGCACGCGCGCTTTTTACTGTCAAAGCCTCTCCTTTTGCGCCGGAGGATTCATGCAATGCAATATTCATTTTGATTAAGTCCAAAATGCCCGACTGCTGTGCCGCAGCAAACTGCAAGCAGAGCACGGACCAGTCCAGTGTTTTCTTCTTCGAGTTCCCGCTGGATCCAGATCGGTGAGTGCAGACTTATGGGGCATAAAAACTATTGTAATTCAATACATGTTATTTTTTCTTGTGTAGATTTTCGTTTGTGCGCAGACTGAGCAAATTAGCATTATTCGTTAGCTGGTTAGCTTCTCCCCCCCCCCCCTTTTACAATGATCCATTGAATGCATGGCACCCTTTTTTGTCAGCTAATTCTCTCCTTGTTGCTTAGGTAATCTAGTTATGCAATGATTTTTTTGCGAAGATTTATTTTGTGTCGACGGTTGTGAAATAGCCTTTTGTTTCTTTTAAGTGATTGCTGCAACTTTTATGGGGTTACTGTAAGCAAATGACTCCTGTACACGTTCGCCATCATCAGGCCTTTCCCAAAATGGCAGGAATTGAATTCCCCCAGAATACGTTTTTCTGTGTATGTGTTTGTTTGTGGTTTCTTCTTGGGCTATTTTTGTGTTAGAGATACAGTTGTGGTGCTTATAAAACGCCCATGCTTTGATTTAATCTTGTTAATTTGTTTTGGATTGCTGTTTGATTTATTGGTGAAGCATCACATTTGCACTGCAGTAACTTTACTTCATATCTTCAGATGCAGACAATGGGTGGGTAACTGCAACAGGGCTGATCTGCAGACCAAAACACCTGAGGATTTACACAGAAACTACAAAGTGTGCTCTAGGCATTTTGAGACATCAATGATATGTCAACAAGTAAGTTTGCATTATTTTTGTTGAGGTTATTTTGTTAGGACATTTTTTTGTTTATTAGTTTTATGTAAGCACCATTAAGACAATTGAAATATTGTTTTTCCTTGAATTGATGGATTGACAAAGTGTGCTGACATGTTAATGTATTGCCCTCCAGAAACTGTACAGTATTCAAAGGGATAATTTACTCAAATCTGAAACAACAAACACTTTAAACTGTCATCATTTACTCTCCTTGACTTGTTCCTAAGCTGTTTGACTTTTTTGAACAAAAGATGATATTTTGAAGAAGGCTGGAAACTGGTAACCATTGATTTCCATAGTATCTGTTTTTCCTACTATGGAAGTAAATAGTTACCGAATTCCAGCTTTCTTCAAAATATATTCTTTTGTGTTTAAAGCGATAAAGAAGCACTTAAATGTTTAGAATGAATTGAGTGTGAGTAAATATTGAGTTTATATTTTATCTTTAACATTTGTGAATGTAAAATAAGCAAATTTTTCTGCTAGCTGTCAAAATGAGTTTCATTAAGGTCCTTGTCAGTGCTTTTTCATAAGTAAAAGATTATTAAATGAAGCATATTTCCTAAAACTGTAACACTGGATAAAATGTGCCACATGCTGAGTAGATGCTGTCTCAGTGGCTTACATAGATGTATTAAGTTTTGCAACCAAATGAAATGCAATTTGTTTTTAAATTTGCACCTTTTATGTAAAACTTGCTCTTTAAAATGACAAGAAAATTCACTGTAATGCATTTGTTCAGTGATAGGATGTCATTATTATTTTTTAATTAAAAGTAAGTGACATAATACTGTTTAGCTTTGTGCAGTGAAATATGTAATTTTGTTTTTCAGAGCACCGTTAAGTGTATTTTGAAGGATGATGCCGTTCCTACTTTATTCAATTTTGCAACCAACCAGGACAATGCACAAACAAGCAACAGAAAAAGGACAAGGGAGAAGGTCAGTGTCTGATTTAAACACTTAAGTTTTGATTCAAATATAATCTCCATTTGGCTTTATATGACATTTCTGGTATTGTGAATAGACTGAAATTTATACCCTAATTCTAATATACACTTTTTCTCATTGCTTGTGTTTCCTTGAAGCATAGATGCGTGCTGTGCACTTTTATAATGTAAAGACATTGTAAAAGCTTCTTTTTACTGTGATCTGTATAAAGTTACGTCAAATGCGTTGTGGACTTATTAACACAATGCAGTTTAGACTTCAGTGAAGCACCATCAAATAAAGCAATGAACTGCATTTATTATAAAGCAATAAGGTGTACACACTTTGGGGATTGAGTTCTATATAGATTAATTATCATTTGAATGTAAACGTGAGTCTGCTCTCACATAAGTAAAATTTATTGATTGTTATTTTTCTGAATTGCCCATTCCGTCAACAAGCCTTTTAGAATTTGTAGCCATGATTAAAGTAATGCATTGGTTTTTCATTAGCGCTGCATAATATTGGAAAAAGAACTGACATTGCGATATTTAGTTTTTCTGTGATGATATTGCAATTTGCATATCATTTCTGTTTGGAAAGAATTAATTTTAGATTTAGTGGTATGTAGAGTTATGTTTTTATGGATTTCTGGGGAGTCTAAAGAGGTTTGCACACCGAATGTGCCATGCAGCATCCAGTTTTTACATGAGTGATTCTCCAAAAAACCTGGTTTTAAAAATTGAAACGATACATGTGTGACCCGCCCCCACTTAACACTCACATGTAATCACATGTAAAACTGCATTGTATATTCTTCGTTTTATAAATAATTAATTAGAATTAATGATTGTTAAAGCTACAAATGTTATCATTTCTATCATATGATAATTTTTTTTTGTTTTCTTTATTCAGACTGGAGAGGAGCCAGTTGTCCCAAAGAAAACTAAAGGTAAATAATGAATCACTTCCTTGCCAGCATTTTATTTGTATTCTCTTTTTGTCACTACACAAACAGGAGAGTCTGCTATTTGTTTTTAAGTACTTTTTGGTTATTTGTACTTCTGTTTCCTATTTTTAAGGTACCACCGATGACCGAAACCTCTCTGCGACGGAGATGGAAGTTAAAGTTGAGGGTGACTCAGCTGAGATCAGCGAAATACACAATCCTCCTGCACATGATGAATCAGAGAAGGAGGATCCTGCTATTTCCAAAGCAAAGGAAATTTTGAAAGAATATTTCAAGGAGACGTTAGCCTTCACTGGTTTCAGCATCAATAACAATGCATCCCTTAACCCAGGTGGGACGCTCTCTGTCAATACCATGTGTTCTGAGAAAATTGACCAAAAAGAAGTGCTAACCTTAGGTGAGGAAGTGATGCGTGAAGAGATCCGCAATAGCCTGCGCCTTGCACGCTTCTTTTCTATACTTTTGGAAGACAAAACAAACATTGACGGCGTGGACCAGATTCCTGTGTTTATCCGTTCTGTCACAATTGGAGGCTACCCACAGAAGCACCTCCTGGCATTCCTCCCCTGTGATGTTGACTCTGAGAGTTTATTTCATATGCTTATATCTGAGATTCGTAACAAGTGGGGCCTGCGGCTGGAGCACTGCCGTGGCTTCACCTACCTATCATCAGGTAGCATGTGTCAGAAACTGAAGGATTTCACCTGCAGGATGCTGCGGGATTTTCCACAGGTAGTTCTGTCCCCCAGCGAGCCTTATGCCTTTAATGTGTGGTTGATTCGCTCCATGCCTATTCTTCCCATTCAAGAGGTTGTTGATACAGTAGAGCAAGTTGCTAATGTTATTAGGCAGTCGGAAACTCTGGCAAAAAAGCTTGATGCCAAGATTACCACCTTATACAGCCACATCAAAGGTGAGGTTGACCGAGTGAAAGATTCTTACCAAAATCGTTGGGAATATGCCACAGATGCTTTCCAGACAATGCTCGACATCTTGGAGCCGCTTTTGAGCAGCATTGGAGAGATGTGCACCAGTGCTCTTTCAGATGTGGATGCGGAGACCGTTGAAGCGCTTCTAAAGCTAAAAGAGAAGCTGAAGAATTTTAATTTCATCATTACTCTTGTGGTCTTGAAGAACACTCTGTGTTGCGTAAGCATTCTGAACCCCAGCCTCAGGGGAATAATCAGCATAAGCAGCACTTTACAGTACACCATCTCCAATGCCTTAAAGCTTCTCACCAAACATATGCAGGAGATTCCCATTTTTCACAGGAAGTGGTTCTCTGATGCTTTGGGCAGAGCCAAGAAGTTGGGCGTGCCAGTCAATTTACCAGCAGACATGGCGACAAATGGTGATGGCGCAGAAAATCCTCAAGCCTCATTGGAGGATTACTACAGGGAAGCATTGAGCAAGAAAGTTTTGCAGTATCTTATTGATGAAGTCAAAAGAGTCCTAGGCACTGAAATGGCAAGAATTCTCAGGTGGTTGTCATTGGTGCCCTCATACATGGCTGACCACAATTTCAGCATCCGGAAAGACAAAGTTGCTGATGCTAACCTGAATAACTTGGCTCGTCCAGATTCATTTTATGATGAACTGGGGTGTTGGGAAGTGAAATGGAGGCATGCTAGCAAGCGGAGGATTCTTCCCACCAGTGTATTTGCTACCCTTAAGATTCCAGATATAGGATTTTACCCAAATGTACAGAGCCTTTTGAGAGTGCTAGGCACCATCCCTTGCGTCCATGCTGAAGCAGATGTGTATGGGCAGTATGACATGGTGCTGAACCGGTATCACTCCTACATGAAAGAAGTAACTGCAGAAAAGAGACTGAGCAACATGGCCTTTGTTTATGTCAATCAAGATGTCAACTTCAGCATTGAGGAAATGGTGGAAGCATATGTAAAGAAAAATCCAGAAATCCTTCAGCTAATACATGAGGTAAATCAATATTTTAATAGCTAATAAAAAAGTAGTTTTTATTTGTATAATATCACATTTGATTTCTGGAGAATATTTCATAACCGTTGTTTCTGCTTATTTATTTTTAGGATGATGCAATGGAAGTGCAACCATCAGGTAAAACCTCTCACATGTTACTTGTTAAAAATGTTAACGTCTTCATGGTTTTGAAAGCTTAAAATGAAACATCGGATGTCATTTTTAATATTTTTTTATTCTAATCTCTGTACAGATCCAGAAACAAGTGCAAATGATGCCTCTAAAGAAGATGCAGAAGAACCAAGAGAGATGACTTTAAATATGGATGTTGAGAGACAGAAACCACCTGAATGTGCAGAAACCAATAAAGAGGCATTGAAGTCTGCATTAAAGTCTGCTGTCACAGCAGCATATAGCAGGCAAAGCAGACTCCCTGATCAAGACCAAGAAGTAGAATATGTGACCAGATCTGAGATGAACGAAGTCCTTAAAGTGTGTGAGGATGTTGTTAGGGACAGGATTCTTTCAGAGGTTGGAAATGCATTTTTCTCCCTGTTTATCGACAGAGTTATCCTATTTGGAGAGATGGAATACTTACCTGTGTTCATCAGATTTGTTGACAGTTTCGATGTCATGCGACTTGAGCTTTTGGGATTTGTTGAGGTTACTAATGACACTGAGGCCATGTGCGAACATATTTATGATGTTCTTACCAACGAGTGGCATCTGGATTTGAGCTACTGCAGAGGTCAAGCTTATCTTGGCTCTGGTGAGCTGTCCTACAAGCTCAGGGCCTTTGCATGTAAAATACAGGAGAAGAATCCTCTTGCTTTGTGCACACACTGCTCTTGTTATTCCTTCAATACCTGGTGGTCAAGGTCAGTTCCAGTTGCTGCAGTCATGAGAGCCATAGACACATTAGAGGAGATAGTGTCATTTTTCCAAAGCATGCCTGCCCTCGAGAAACAGTTAGATCAGATCTTAGCCATAGGCCTAAGAGAGAGCTATGAGAAAATCCATGAGCTTCAAGGACAGTTCTGCTCCTCTTGGCTTGAGAAGCATGACTCTTATGAAGTCTTTGCTCAGATTCTGGAGCCTCTAACTGATTGGCTGGAAAATATTGAAAACGGCCAGCCCCAAAGATGGAGTTTGGCAGTAATAAATCGAGCCAAGAGACTAAATCAGTTAATAGGGGACTTTGACTTCATCGTGGCTATTGTTGCACTAAAGAATGCATCATCCTTCACCAGGGAACTGAGTGCAGCACTGCAGAAAGATCATTTTAGCGCTGCCTCCCAGCTCAGCCAGATCAGTGGCATTGTGGCCACACTTAACCGGGTGAAGACCAACATCAAAGTTTTCCACCAGAACTGGTTTGATGAGGCTTGTGGTTTTGCTCAGAGTCTTGGTGTGCAGGTCAAAGTGCCTGATAGTATTGTTGTTCCAAGAGACAGCCTCTTAAAACCCGGCTCTTACTACAAAGATGCAATGAGTGTCCCATTAGTTGACCACCTCATCAACATGGTCAAAGACTATTTCTCTGATGACCACAAAGAGGCTCTCAACTTAATGTCATTGGTCCCGTCATCTGTAACGATGAGTTGCGTTTTTGAAACCCTCAAGGCAAAACCTCCTTTGTACATTGGTGACCTTCCAGATCCTGACAACTTCTTCACAGAGCTGAGCTGCTGGAAAGTGAAGTGGAAAACAAAAGTGGTTAGTGTAACCATACCAGAGACAATTTTTCAGACTCTGCGTTTACCCCTTATGCAGTACTTTGTAAACATCAATACATTGCTGAAGATTATGTGTGTGCTGCCAAGCACATCTTTGGAATATTGTGGTGAGGTGATCCGGCACAAAATGTATCAAGACTACTTGAGAAACTCCTCATTCATGGACAGATCACCTTGTTTAGCCATGCTTCAGGTGAGCACTGACTTCAACAGAGACCTGGAGAGAATGGTTGCTCAGTGTTTAAAGTTCACACCCAAGACGCTGGAGGGCATTTGCCTGGTAAGGATCTTTTTTTTGGTTTTTTTTTGCTAATTAGATATTTTAAATGATCACTTTCTAAATGTGTTTTTTGTTCTTTGTTCCCTACAGGACAAAGAATCCAAAACCTTAGGAAAGGTTGCTGAAATAAAAACAGAGGGTATGTAATTTCAATGATTATTATAATTGCCTTAAAGCATGAATATTTGCTCAAATATTAGAGCATGGTGCTAGCAATCCCAGTGTTTTGGGTTTGATTTCCAGGCAAAGCAAGAACTGATCAAATGTGGATCAATGCGATCCTAGTCATTTTTGTTTAAAAGCGTATGCTGAAAATATAAAATTTTAATTACCAGGTTAAATGATTGCAGATGTCTTGCATAAGCAAGTATGTTGTTTCACCAATAGAGCAAGTTATATTTTCACAATATTATGTTTAAAAAAATTTAAAGAATTAATTGTTTACAATACTATTGTTAAATTGCATTGTTTTTGTTCCATGCCCACCTTAATGCTTGCTTTGCCAACATTGCAGATGACAACCACATGGATGAAATAGAGGAGAGAGAATCTCAGCAGGTTTGCAAAGTCTTCATAATGATTATTATAGTTAGTAGTAGGTATTTAATTTTATTATTTAAATAATATTTCACCTTAAGTTTAGGCCTAATTCTATTTTTGTACCCCTATCTCTTCCCCTTGGCCCTTGAACAGAGTGTGAAGGGGAAGGGCTTCAAAATTTACCCCTAAGAAATGGGTCACCAATACAACATCTGCACACGTCATCATATGTCATCGCAATCTCTTGCTTCATATGAGATCAACAACGGCGACTGCTGTAGTTATTCCAGTTGCATTATTTTTTTGGTATTTATCTTCAGGAAATCACTGAAACAACGATATCATGTTATCATAACGATATAATGTGGAAAAAAATCTCGTAATTGTACAGTTCATTTACACTGTGGCCATATTTATCTATGTAAAAACACGAAAACAGCATTAACATTCCCAGCCACCAGGGTATTCGAGTGTCAGATGTTGAAAGTATGTTGTGGGATTACTATAGAGGAGTTATTATTAAGAATTATATATGGCAAAATTTAGCGTTTTTTATTTAAGCGGGTTTTTTTTTTTTTTTTTTTTTTTTAAAGCATTACGGTAAAACATGACCTTGGTTATGAATGTATTAAAGCATGCTTGTTTGTTGTAAAAATTCATAATAATGACAAAATTACTAATTTGTGCATCTCCTGACTTTCGTGTGTAGCCATGCTGCTGTTGTATCCGGAGCCAAAAAATCTCTGTTTCAAGGGCTATCTAGCCCTTCCCCTTAGCCCTACCCCTTCAAGCCAAAGAGAGTTGGGACACCCCTACACCTTCATGTGAACACGCAAAACGAGGGGTAGGGGTAAGAGGAAGGGCTAAGGGGTGGAATTGGGATTGGGCCTTAGAGAAGAGCATGCATTTGTGATCTAATCAAAGAACCATTTAACTATTTTGGGTAAAACTGGTCTGTCATTTGTTACTGGTTGATTGTTTTTTTTCAGTTTTATTTATGATTAGTAATACTTTTACAGGACAAAGACTCCAGAACACTAGTGATGAACACTGAGACACAAGGCCAAGGTATGTAATTTTTGGGAATGCACTAATATTTGGGTCTTTAATATCTTAAGTCTGTAATGTAATATTTGTCTAAGATAATGTTTAATCTGCCTTTTAGAAGCAGATGTCCACAAAGAGAGAGCTGAGATTATGGAGACTCAGCAGCAGCAGTCTGAAAACATAGTGGAAGTTGTTGCTGAGGACCCTCACATAAAGATTGAAGAAGTAGTCAAGGTTGTGGATGAGAATGGCCATCCTGGTGAACCAGCAGACAATATAAAGAACTGTAGAGAGGTCTTCAAACAGGCAGCAAAGCTTGCAAGGAGAAACTGCTCATTGACCGACCTAAACAAACCAGAGCAAGATGCTATTGCTCAGATACTTGCCTCATGTCACTGGGTACAGGGGGAAACGACACAAATTTCAGAGGGAGAAATGCTACAAAGTATTGTGAAGGCCATACGGGAAACAGTCCTCAGTGAAGTTCAGGACTCTCCCTTCTTTTCTATTATTACTGATAGAGCTATTTCTGTGGGAGAGGCAAAGTTCCTACCAGTCTTTATTCGATATGTGAATGACTGCATTCCTAAAGTGGAACTCATTGGATTTTTGCCCTTCGATGAAAGTTTTGATGTGGATTTGCAAGCAAAGACACTTTCAGCCACGCTTGAGGATGAATGGGGACTTCAGATGGGCTGCTGTCGTGGCCAGTCCATCATGTGCATTGGTACAGGAAGTCAGAGTCTCAGGAAGGTGGCTCTGGGCTTCCTGGAAAGCTATCCATTAGCTGTGCACACTCCCAGTGAGTCTTGTGGACTTGCCTACTGGCTGGCTTTACGCCTACAGAATGCTTACATTACAAAGGTTCTTGATACAACTGAAGATCTGCTGAAGTTTTTTGATCAGTCACCCAAATTAGGGACTGAACTTGCCAAGACTATGGATGGCCTTCTGAATACCCCACGGGAAGCACTTGCAGAAGTTCCAGAGACTTGCTTGTCTAGATGGAAGAAGAGAGAAGATTTCTTTGATATTCTGGTGGACATGCTGGATGGAGTCCTAAACTGCTTAGATTCTGTTAGCAACAACTCTAATGGGTCATGGAGCAGTAGTATGTCACTGCAGTCTCAAACTCTGTCTACGGCTATTAGACGGGTTGATTTTGTCGTCCCCCTTGTGATTCTGAAGAACGTCTGCGCTCCCTTGAGGAATTGCAGCACTGTGTTTCGATGTGGAAACCCTGCTGATATTATTTGTGAGCTTGAGAAGATTATTCCAATAATAGACTCTCTTAGCAAGATGTTGGACAATATAAGTGGAGTGCATTGTGTTTGGTTTGAGGAGGCAGTGGGACTTGCTACTAAGGTCACTGGATTGTTGTCATATGCAGAATCTGTCAGTAGCTATGATTCACCAGAAACATTCTACATGGAAGCAGTCAGCTTACCAGTTCTCAGCGGTTTGATTGAGGAAATGAAATTTAACTTCTCAGAGAATCATCTAAAAGCCCTGAAAGTGTTATCCCTCCTGCCAACGTGCAACCCTCTGCCCATTCTCCCAGAATCCACAGATAAACTGCACACTATATATCTGAGTGATCTTCCTGAACCAGAAACGGCTGAAGAAGACATTAACACCTGGGCCACAGTTTGGAGGGAGAAGTATCAAGATGTTTGTCCTCCCACCTCCATCTCTGAGACATTGCTCCATAATGAAGCCAAAAACCTTCCAAATGTTGCAACTCTTCTCAAGCTAGCGGCTGTGCTGCCCAGCATTAGCATGGAGTGTGATCTAATGAAGACAACGTTAAACTGCTTGAGGATCTTACTAAGAGATGGAATCTTTAGCAGGGGTAGTAAAACTGATGCAGTCATGCTTCTCATGCACCGCCAGATACTGCAGAGCCTGGAGGAGGTAATTGAGAAATGCATAGAGGGCAATCCAGAAAGTCAGCAATTTCTTGCTCAGGTATGGTAAATTTCTGTTTCATTAATCCTCAGTGTGAAAAAAATAGTCTAATCTCACTATATTTGTTAAACTTAATATTAAATTCATCTTGTTGTCTCTTTCTAACGACATATTCCCCAACTTTGGTCTTTTGAATCTATTACTTGTTCTCAGGTAACGTGTTTTGGCTGAGCGCAAAGATAGGTTAATATATTAAGCAAAAGAGAGTGTATGTTTCGTATTTTCAATAAAAAAATGAAAGGAGACGGTAATGTTATAGGCTCCGTTTTTATTATGAATACGCATACAGTGAAGATGACGGTCATATAAAATATATCTACACGACACCAACATTTTTGGTGTCTATTATAAGTTGTTAATATCAAAATGAAAATAGGCAGTTCCTTATATCATGTTTTCATTTTATTGTTAAGAAAGTGAAACAACGTAGCCAGGGTGATGTGAATAAGGTTATAAAGTACACTGCTTCCTTTGAAGATTTACCCGACGTGTCCTCTGGAGTTTTTTTTCCATATCAATAGGCTACTTAATATTGAGGAAAAAAAGCCCCAATCAGATGGGCGAATGTCTGCAGTCCCGCCTCTGTTTTCAGATGTTTCCGTTTTCCCCCATCCACACTAACATAGAGCAGCAGCGTTTTAAAATGAAAACGGCCTCTTCAGCGTTTTCAAAAAGCTGCGCTTGAAAACTCCGGCGTAGTGTGGACGGATGGCATAACCGTAGCAAAACGTACATGTTTTAAAACTAAACGTGTAAACGGGGCCTTCGTCTCCTTACAATTTATGTAGCTATATGCTTTTAGGAGTATTCACAAATACAAAAATGTGTTAATTAAATGTTTTTTCTTTTTTTTTTTTTACTACACATGCAGGTAAAAGCAAGAGTTAATCATCTGAGAATGGAAGGAGGTAAGTTAACTAATTACTCTAAACAATATTTGCAAGAAGAAAGAATTATTATTTATTGGGGGACCATTTGGTTTTTTGTTTATTGATTATTTGAGCTAATGAGACATTTAAATAGTCGACAGTTCATCGGCTGATGTTTTTATTCTCACACTTTTTTTTTTTTTTTTTTTTTTTTTTTTCTCGTCCTCAGAGGTTATTGCCATGGCGCCACAGGAGATTACAGTGGAGACAAATGGTTCTGGTAACACTCAAGAAGCAGCGGATGTTGTAATTGGTTAGTAATGTTAAATAAGTATGAGTATTAAATAAGGTAGATGATTATGAATCCCTCTCTGGTCTATACACAATCATGTCTTATCTTTTTAGATGTTAAAACGGCTGTTCCAGTGGATGCTCCAGTTGAAACCAATGGATCAAGTGAAATAGAAGTGGCTGAAGAAGCATCTGTCATGAGTACATCTGACCAGCCAGTATCTTTAATAATCCACAGCTCTGAAAAAAACACAGTTACCGCTCAAGCTATCCCTGTTTGCAGCTCTCTGACAACCAGCATACTTGACCAACCCACAGAATCTGTTCAAGATGCCACTATGCAGACCGCAGAAGCAGAACATGACAGAAGTGATCAGCTGATTCCAGTTGTTCACAATGTGACAGTAGATGGGGGTCCTTTCATAACAAGTCAGGGTGTAACTGAGCCCTTTATTGAAGAACAGCCAGTTAGCAGTGTTCAGTTGGTATCAGCTGATCAAAATGAAACTAGTCAACTCATGGAGGTAGATCAGTTTGTTGCAGCCGAACCAGATGAAACTGACAGGCCATCAGCAGAGGAACAAGTTGTACCTGAGCAGGCACCTGGTCAAGTTGAAAATAATTCTTCTGTAGTTGCTGAAGACAGAAGCTATCACACAGTTACAGGGTTAGCAGATGATCAGTTTATTTCAGATGATCAGAGTGAATCTGTTCAGCTCATGACAGTTGATCACAGTGCAGATGATCAGTTGGTGTCAGTGGATCATAGTGAAGCTGATCAAGTCATGGAATTTGAAGAAAGTGGAAATGCTCCATGTGTAGTTGATCACGAAGGTGGTGATAGCCAGCCGGCAACAGGGGAACAACTGGAGGGTCAGCAGTTGGCAGTTACTTCAGTTAAACCCGATCAGTCTTTGGAAAAAGTTCAAGGTGAAACTTGTCTGATAGTAACAGGAATGGCAGGTGAAACTGACCTGTTGGTATCGGTGGATGAATCTGGATCTCATCAACATGAAGCTCAGGGTGAAACTGGTCAGTCAGTTACTGAAGATGAGACTGTGAAGGATGAGGTCATGACAGATATTCATTTGAAAACAAATCATTCAGTCGTAGAGAGTCAAGATAATACTGGAATATTAAATGAAAGTGAATCTGATCAGCTCAAGGTGTCTGACATTGAAAATGACCAGTCTGTAGCAGGAGGCCAGTGTGAAATTGGTTCGACAGTAACTAAAGATCAAACCGTAAAGGATCAGCTCATGACACATGTTAATTTGGGAACTGATCATTTAGTAGCAGAGTGTCAAGATGAGGCCAGAGAAATTGAAAATGAGTTAATAAATAAAAGCAATTTAAAATCAGAGGAACAAAGTGAATCTGATCAGGTTATTGTATTTGACTCTGGAAATGATCATTCTGTAGCAGCAGATCAAGGTGAAACTGGTCAGCCAGTAATCGATGAGAATGTAAAGAATCAGGCCATGACAGATGATCGTTTGGAAACTAATCTTTCAGTAGTACAAAATCAAGAAGAGTCTAGTGAGACAGAAACTGGGTTATCGGACTCTGGAAATGATCATTCTGTAGCAGCAGGTCAGGGAGAAACTGGTCAATCAGTAGCCAAAGATCTGACTGTAAAGAAACGGGACATGGCAGGTCATCATTTGGAATCGAATCATTCAGTACTGGAGAGTTTAGATGAAACCGGGTTCATGTATAAAGGTCAGTTAATATCAGAGGATCAAAGGGAATATGATCAGTTTATGGTATGTGACTCTGGAAATGATCAGTCTGTAGCGGAATGTCAGGGTGAAATTGGTCAGTCAGTAACTGAAGATAAAACTGTAAAGGGTCAGTTCATGACAGATGATCATTTACAGATTCATCAATCAGTAGTACAGAGTCAAGATGAAACTGATCAGACAGAAACTGGACTAGTGAATGAAGGTGAATTCATGTCAGGTGAGCAAAGTAAATCTAGTCAGCTTATTGTGTGTGACTCTGGAAATGATCATTCTGTAGCAGCTTGTCAGGGCGAAACAGGTCAGTCAGTAGCCGAAGATCATACTGTAAAGGATCAGGTCATGGCAGATGATGATTTGGAAATGGATCATTCAGTAGTAGTTAGTGCTGTTGAGTCTGGTCAGGCAGAAACGGGGTTAGCGAATACAGATGACTTTATGTCAGTAGCTCAATGTGAATCTGATCAACTCATGGTATTTAACTCTGGAATTGACCAGTCTGGAACAGAAGATCACAGTGTAACTGAGCAGTCAGAAACAGGAGATACAAATATTACTGAACAGTTCTTGGTAGTTGGTCAAGATGAAAATAATCATTCTGCAGAAGATGATCAAGAACAGTCTGGTCAGATAGGAACTGGGTTTTCGACTGAAGGTGAAACTTTTCAGGTAGTACAAGAAGATCAAAGCGGATCCGATCAGCTGATGCTGGATGATGTCTCTGAAAGTTATCAGTCTGGAACAGCAGATCAAGATGTAACTTGTCTTTCGGTAACAGGAGATCAAAGTGTACCTGATCAGTTCATAGCAGTTGGTCATGTTGAGTCCGATCAGTCCATAGTTGAAGGTAAAAATGAAGCTGCTATGGCAGAAACTGTATTTCCAAACGCTGCAGGACCAAGTCAGTTAATATTGAGGGATCAATGTGAAGCAGATCAGCTAATGGTTGTTGACTCTGAAAATGACCAGGCTGTAACATCAGTTCAGAGTGGAAATGTTCAGTATGTATTAACACAAACAGCAGAAACAAGTCATTCAGTATTGGGTGATCAATGTGGATCTGATCAACTCATGGTAGTTGAGTCTGGAAATGATCAGCTTGTAACAGGAAATCTAACCAATCAGTCATCATTAGATCAAAATTTAACTGATGCATTTGTTGAGGTTGCAATTCCTCAGCCTATAGTAGAATGTCAAAGTGGATCCAGGTTAGCAGATGTAGGTGGAATTAGTCAGGTAGCATCAAGGAATCTTGATACAGATCAGCTTGTGGCTGATGAACCCTGTGCAAATGATCAGTCTGTTGTAGAAAGTCAAGGTGAAACTACTATTGCAATTAATCAAAGTGTACCTGATGAGTCTATGGAAGCTAGTCAAGGGGGATCAGACCAGATAGTACCAGGGAATCAAAGTGAAATTGATCAGTCAATCACAGTAGATCAAGTTGGCCCTGATCAATCTAAGGTAGCTGCAGACAGTGGCACAAATCAGTTTAATTCAGCGGCTCCACATGGCTCAGCCCAAGAAACTGCAGCAGTGAACGCTTGCCTAGATCACCCATTTGAAACTCCAAGTGTTACTGATTATTGCTCACCTGCTATACCTGAGGATATTACTGATCATCCCATAGCACCAGAATCAGTCACAGACCAGCCTGAAGAAAAGGTTGAGGATGGTACAGAACAAGTAGTTACCCTGGATGATACTGTGCCTAAACAAAATATTTTTACCCCCTATGATGCTGTTGCTCGAGAGGATTTGCTCAAAGAACTGTGCAGGATAACGTTCTTTTCTATAGTCACGGAGGAAGAGTTGATAATTGATGGCCAACCATTCATCCCTGTTGCAATACACTACCTGGACAAACAAGACATTCAGTGTGAAAAAATATTAGCATTTCTCCCAGTTTCCACAAACATTACTTTATTCGTAGATACTCTCATCATCGCCCTCTCTGAGAAGTGGGGGCTAAATTTGGCACTTTGTAGAAGTCAAACATTGGCAAGATCTAATACCCATGCCTCTCAGATGACTTCGGCGTCAGCTTTGCTTTCCCAGAGACTCCCTCATGCTTTCAGTTTTCCGAAACCTATACCCCTGAAGTCTTTGCTAGCCAGTTTATCCTCCCTGAGAGAGGTAACTCAAAGTTTCGAGTATTTAGAGCAGCTGTTTATGTGGTTCTCTGAGGATGTACAGCGACGGGTAAGACTAGAGGATGCTGTTGTACATTTGTTCCAGAAGGACGAAAGCAAGGCCAGAGAGCTGAAAGCAATGATCAGCAGCAATCAACTGGCAATGAGCCATGAGGTTCTGGAACTTACTGCAGACATTCTAGAGGCCATCGTCCTTTGCTTGAATGAGATGAAAGGAAATGAAGATAATGAGGCAAACACAGCACAGGCCCAGAGTTTCCTTTCTGCAATCCAAAACTTTGACTTCATATTGACAGTTTTGATTATGAAAAACGTCTTGAGCCTCACCAAAAACCTAAGCCTGAGTCTTCAGGGAAATTCTCATGATGTGTATCAAGCTGCAAACCGACTGTCTGGTCTCCTGCCCTCTCTCAGTGAAATGAAGAACCGTGTTGAGTCGCACCATGAAACCTGGTTTCAAGAGGCAGTTTCTTTAGCTTCTAAGCTGCAGGTACCATCACTACAACCACCATTAAATGTGCACTACAAAGAGGACATCAGTAAAGGGGCCATTGAGCACTGTATTTCCGAGGTGAAAGGACTCTCCCTGGATGTTCTGTCTGCTCTTCGCTGCTTGCAGGTTGTGCCTTATGTCATGTCCAAAGTGGAAGGATGCTGCAAGGACACTGAGTTTGTCAAAGTGTTCAAGGATGACTTGCCTGACCCAAGCTCCTTCCAGGCTGAGCTGCAAAGGTGGAGGGACAGGTGGCAAGACTCTATTGCTACTCATCAACACCTACCCGACACTGTCCTAGGCACACTGAAAGTTTCTGACATCCAGACTTTTCCCAACATTTCAACCATCCTTAGACTCCTGGCAGTCCTGTCCATCTCCAGCATGCAGACTAAACAGGGAAAGGTGAATTCTGAGCTGTACCCTCTGTAGTAAGCTTGGCTTAGTTGACCCCAAACAAGCTCTCCTTTAGGATGTCATACACTGCTGAAACTTCAGAATGTCCCACTGTATTCTCTAAACTGTAGATCACATCTGACTGTAGGTTTCAGTATGTTTGTTTTATTAGTTAATGATTACAAATTAGACCTGTACACTAAGTATAATCACATGATTGTTTTATTGGTGTTTTGTCCTTTTTTATTATTATCTGTTTTTCCTTTTACATAAGTGGCATGAAAAAAGAGGACTGCCAATTGGGACCAATGTTTTGCCAAAAAAAAAAGAAAAAAAAGAGAGAGAATAGGATGCCCTTGGGGGCTCTTACTGCTTTGTGCCTTTATGCAAAAACCCTACGTAAGTCTTTAAATCAAGAGACACAAAAAGTCTGGATGGACATTTTCACCCCAGACTTTTTGGAAATTTCCGAATATCTTCAGGAACTTTTAAAGACTTCAAATCATGTAAATCCTCTGAGATGCATTAGGGGAAATTCATCACAATAAATTATGATGGTTGTGTTATATTGTCACAATGTCATCCCATGGCACAAACAAAAACTAGTCTGTCTCTGTATCATTACGTGTTACAATGGTTGATTTGTTTGCAGTTTTATTTGGATCAATGGATTTTTCTGTAAACATTTCTCCCATAAGCCCTCCTCATGAAGGAAGTGTTCATATATATTTGACTAAAATAAACAAATAAAATCATTGAAAAAAAAGCCGTGCCTTTATTAAAAAAATGTTTTGATTCAAGCTGAAATGTTTAAGAGTGTCCACAAGATGGCAGTGTATGCCTTTTCCAGTTTTGGGAGCACTTGTGGTAAGTACTGGTTCATCCATTTTTGCACTAGGACTTTTTTGTTACCACCACTAATTTAGCAAGAACATTCATTTAGTCACTATAAATCAAGAAAAGTGTGATTGAGATGGATTAATTAGTGATTGATTAGTTTTTGTTTTATTTACTCCAATGCCATGGATGTAACGTTGACACATTCGTTATTATTGTTTGTTTATTTAACATTAGCCACTCAATGACAATTGTTAATGATATAATATTTAACAATATTGTGGTTGTTGTCTAACATCTCATGTCATTGTCCTTATTTATTTAGTACCTTGTTTCAGTAGATTTGAGATCTTTAATGCATACTGATTAAATCCTTTGAAAAATATCTTTAAACTACTTCCTGCCGGTCTCCTCTACTCTCCCACCAAGTCAAGGTAGTTAATTATTAATATCTCCACTTTATAATGCTTTTTTAAAAAAGAGTTTAGGCTTTTCAAAAAGTAGCTTTGGCCCCCTGTAGCCTGTTGATGATTTGCAGCCATTCTTTAACCCCTTGGTTCATAGACTGCAGATCCATCACAGAATATTGTTTTCAGGAGTAGATTTCGAAATGTCGTTGAGAAGCAATCAGTCTCTCATTTCCATGTAACCTTGGACCTATGATTCACCCTTGGGGACTAGAGCTTTTGACCTTTTGGGGTCATATCTTGTGAGCGCGGCAGAAGATGTGGTTGAAAAGCCAGGAAAAAAAGCTGTTAACAAGACAACGTCACCGTAATTGCAACTACAAATCAATCAAGGCCTTGTTTATTACTTTATTGTGGCAGGATGAATCTATGACTTGCCGTCCAGAGAAAGTAGTAGAGTAGTAGTCTGAAATCAATGGAGACTATTTCTTTAAGAACGCATGATACGTGATTTTTATTTCTTTTCTCCATAAAGTAGGACTTCCAAGTTTCTGCCAAGGGCTTAAGTTTGCTCCAAGACAAATTTGTCTTTTTTTTTTTTTT
>CAIGQW010001429.1:4755001-4781803 GCA_903798125.1 Danio choprae | reverse complement strand
GTTTTCAGCTAGAATAAAAGCTATTCTGTTGCTCTGTTAAGTCAAGTTTGTTCATTAAACTATTAGAATAGTGAAAAGTGAATAGTTGATATCTCAATGACAGATCCATATCACGTGGGAAAATCTCAAACAACATATTACCACAAAGAAGCTGCCCTGTTTAACGGGTGCCCACACAAAATATGAAGAGCCTTCCTCTGAGGAGAAAAGTATTCCCTCATATTCGACCGCTTTGAACAATATTTGTATTGTTTTCATATTATAAGACAAAAGCAGGTGGGTCATTCCTGGCATTCGGTAATATTTCAACTTGAGCAAACTCATTTTTTAAAACTGTATTGATAATATTTTTAAATAGCCTACATAATTAGGCACAATTTAAACTTTCAAAAAATTCTAATTTTCCCACCTCAGGCATTAAAGCCTTTATATTATTGTCAGTTTTATTCTTATTTGGACACATTTTATTCTCAACCCCGTAACGGACAAAACTGAGTTATTAATAACAGTATCCTAGTGTCCTTCAAATCAGTTTAATTGCTAAAACATAAAATTTTGATACGTTTTAGATTTTTATGTGATTTAAGTTACAATTATACAAATTATGCATCTGTGGTCTCGTAATTCTTCTAAAAACGTTTTAAATTTAGATGTCTTACCCAAACCACATATTTACAATGCTAGGCCTTAACATGGTAGTTATACTCAGCAAGAATTTTTTCTATATTTAATTGTTTTCCTTATTTTATTTTCCAAAAATATTATTGTTACAGGGTCGAGAATACAGTGATTGAAGAGCGAAACAGGGTTGAGTGAACACTAATTTCAATTTGAATTTATTTTAATTAATTTGAAATTACATCTAAGACTTAACCAAAACACTGTTATTTATTTTAGTAAAACATTTAGCAAAGGCATTAATCACACTGAGATGAAATTAAACTTCATTTAACCAAACTACAGTCAGAATTCAAAAAAGTAAACTGCTGCAGGTAACTGGACCGTTAGTAACCTTTAAAAATGCTGATAAAGGCCTATGTTACCAAATATTTTGCTGAACAGAACCTATAGTAAACAAGAGCAACAGGTAAAGTCATGTCTAAGACATTATTTTCTGGAACATAAATAAAAACTGCAGCAGAAAAGGTTATTCTTAATGAAATTGTTAATGAAAATTCTTAATAAAAGATTATATACATTACACACACACACACTCACTCACTCACTCACCGACCGGCTACTTTATTAGGTACACCTGTCCAACTGCTTGTTAACGCAAATTTCTAACCAGCCAATCACATGATAGCAACTCAATGCATTTAGACATGTAGACATGGTCAAGATGATCTGCTGCAGTTCAAACCAAGCATCTGAATGGAGAAGAAAGGGGATTTAAGTGACTTTGAATGTGGCATGGTTGTTGGTGCTATACTGGCTGGTCTGAGTATTTCAGAAACTGCTGATTTACTGGGATTTTCACGCACAGCCATCTCTAGGGTTTACAGAGAATGGTCCGAAAAAGAGAAAATATCCAGCGAGGAGTTCTGTGGGCGCAAATGTCTTGTTGATGCCAGAGGTCAGAATAGAATGGCCAGACTGGTTCCAGCTTATAGAAAGGCAACAATAACTCCAATAACCACTTGTTACAACCGAGGTATGAAGAAGAGTATCTCTGAATGCACAACATGTCCAACCTTGAGGCAGATGGGCTACAGCAGCAGAATACCACACTGGGTGCCACTCCTGTCAGCTAAGAACAGGAAACTGAGGCTACAATTCACTCAGGCTCACCAAAATTGGACAATAGAAGATTGGAAAAACGTTGCCAGATCTGATGAGTCTCTATTTTTGCTGCCACTTTGGGATGGTAGGAAATTGGGATGGTCAGAATTTGGCGTTAACAATATGAAAGCATGGATCCATTCTGCCTTGTATCAACGGTTTAGGCTGTTGGTGGTGGTGTAATGGTGTGAGGGATATTTTCTTGGCACACTTTGGGCCCAAAATTCTTGATAAATTAGGTGAATGTCTCAATCCTGTCACAAGTTTACAACCCCGAAACAATAACGTGTAACAGGGTTGAGTGTGATGGGGTTGAGTTTTTAAAACACAATGACCTCTGCTCCTTGTGTGGTTTAAAAGAGAAGGCCCACATGGCAGAATACGTTATATTGTTTTGAAATAAAAAACAAAAAAACAATCATATTCCGTCTTAGTTTTACGTTACGGGGTTGAATTGTTAAGCATGACCGTACCCTTCCTAACTATAATAAACCTCAAAAGATTGTAATAAATTAAAATATATCTTGCCTTCTTCTGCACCATGCTGTTAAAGAGAGCTGAATGATGTCACTTCTTTGTCTAAATTGCTATAGCTGGGGAATTTCTGGTGTGATGGGGTTGAGTTTATATTGAGCGACATAACTTTGTAGCCTGTTTTTAATTAAAAAAAAAAAATCTTATTCTTTTATTTTATTTTTATTTATCACCAGAAAAGAACACAAATAAATAGTTGTAATACTGAAAAACAATTTTAACACTGCATGCAGAAGAAATGTAATAAAATGCACACAATTTCAAAGAATTGCCTCAGGGACATGACAAAAAGCTTGGTTTGTGACAGAAATATTATATTTTTTTATGCTAAAAATGCTTTTAATGTAAATTTTTGTTTTATTCATTATGTACAAAATAAATGCTTTTAAAATCTAATTTTAGTCAACAACCATTTAAAAAAATATGGGGGACTTGATATTACCAAATGCCAGCAATAACCTGTGTGTGTGTGTGTTTTTCTCACTTATTTAAATGTTCTTTCTTGTGGCACTATGTATGTATGTACCCTGAGCTCACGTAAAAAAAAATGTAGGCTTGCTGCTTAGGTCAAATTTCCTGATTATTTTATTACTTTTAAACAATGAACGTCTAGTCCATCTCTAAAACTTGGTTTCTTGCTGCTTTGTAAGCCATTTCCGGGCAAAAAATGTTAGCCTTAATACCCCAGGAGCCATTAACAGCAGCTGATATGCTGAGATACTTTATTTTCTTGCGATCTGCTATCTGGGATTAGTGCATTTCCTCCCTCTCACGTCCAAAAGCACTCAGTCTGAACGTTGTTTCGCTTGGTGTGTTCATCTGGAGCATCCTCTGCTCTGATCACACTAAAGAGGGCTCATGTATTCTCTGTCTGTAGGCCGATATAGAGCTGCCCTCTCCCTCCTCTCTAAACAAGGGTTTGATTGTGTCTGCTCAGCTTGGTGTGACAGAGCTATCTCTTCGTGTTCCCCATGCTCATCCACAGAGCAAACGGATCCGTCTCCTCTGTCGGCTGGCCAGCGCTGTTTGCAGACAGGATTATGTCTGAGTCCTCCGCTCTTCAAGCTTTCAGAGACTCTCCCACATCAGCTTTTATTTCAAATATATTCTCCTCCATATGCCATAATAACACTGGAAAATAAGCACTTCTGAAGTGACGTTTCATTTTCATAGACCATATTTTGCATTTGCTATGTGCACATTTTGCTTTGTGCTATGATGCTAATGAGGTTCAGAAGAGGCTATTTTGTAGCATGATATCTTTTTCTGAATTTTTGAATAGGCACAGAGAAGCCGTAAAAGGGATAGTTCACGCCAAACATGAAAACTGAATACATTTACACGCTTTAAATGTATTTGAGTTTCTTCTGTTGATTTGTTTTAAAGAATGTTAGAAAGCAGCAGCCATTGACTTCCATAGTATTTTTTATTCTTATAATGGATGTCAATGGCTGCTGGTTTGCAACACTGTTAAAAATATACTCTTATTTTCAACAGAAACAAAGAAACTTTAAAATGTTTAGATCCACAATCATTTTACGTGAACTATGCCTTTAACTTAGGTGTGCAAAGCCGCCTCAAATCTCTTAATTCTGTTTTTTGTTGTTATAAGATTCTTATAATCTGTTCTAAAAATCAGATGACTGATTAAAAACTATGTTATATATTTCCTCACTCACTGTTTCATTGTATTACATCATTTGCTAATCTCCCGGCCAAACCAAGACTTGCCCTAATTGAACTCCTGAGCTTGTTTCCTGCTGGAAGTCAATGCTGGCCCATGCCGTAGGACCTGTGGCGGTGCATAATCATGTCCATGCACAGCATGGTTTTAACTATACTCCTGAGAGGGAGGCAGAAGGCTTAACAGGATTTTATTTCAAGGTTTCAGCAGCAGCAATCCCTAGTCAAAATCTCAGAACCACCAACAAATAACGCATTTGGTTTGAGTTATTCCGATGTCAAATATGCCGGTCAGATCCGGAAACACTTGGAATTTTTCGTTCCTTTTTTTTTTTTCATGCACTTTGCATGTAAATCGAGACCTTAACATTAGATCTTTCATGTACTTAATGCCAAGGATTAACCTGTGAGTTTTTAAGCAGTTTTAGTGTTTCGGCTTTCTCCCTCACCCTCAAAACTAAACCTAAGTATGTTGGAGGTAAAATGGGCATATCTTTGACAGATTAGTATGCCTATTAGAATTCTTGAAATAACTATGTGCTTTTTGGCTTTGTCAATCAAGAGTATTAAGAATGTGTGTGTCACTGATTAATTTGCCTATGAGAGTTTGAGGTTGTCTGAGAGTGCCTGTCGATATGAATAATGCCCCGCTGTAAGAGTGGAGGGCAAGTAGGATTACCTCTCTCCTGATTTGGAGTGATTAGGTTACCACTCTGGCTGCCTTTTCTCCCAACTACTTTGCTTTCAGATTGGAGTGGCTATACTTACTACTTATAACCGAGCCTGGTACTCTGGTTTCTTTTTGCTTTAATCCTACAGCAGGCTATTGATCAAAAACAGATGTGTCCATACAGTTTATCTATTGTTCTACTTGTTACCTTTTTCTGCCCTGTTAATCTCCGCCGCCTTAGTAGATCAGTGTTCATCTAGACCCAAAGCATTTGCCAAGTCTGTGCCCTTACCACCCAGACAGCTAACTCCATTCTTTCATTTGACTCAAATTCCCTAAATCTTCAGAAGGAGATATACAGTTCAAATCTGCAAGTCAGGTGAGAGCCTGTTATAACAGGCCATGTTCACACAGCAGCAGAATGCATTAGTCATTTCTGTATTTAAAGCAACAGTTCACCCAAAAATGAAAATTTCTGCCCTTGTTTACTCACCCTTGACTTGTTCCAAACCAGTTGAAGTTGTTTCTTTTATTTTTTCTGTTGAACACAAAACAAGATATTTTGAGGAATGTTGGAAATGCTAACCATTACCTTCTGTATTATTTGTTTTTCATATTGTGGATATCAGTGACAAGAGGTTTACATCATTCTTCAAAATCTCTTTTATTTGGTTGAAAAAAAGGGTGAGTAAATTATATCTTTTTAGTGAACTAAAGCTTCAAGCACTTTTGGTTATGTTCACATGTATTAGGGTGTTCATGCCATTCTGGTCGTCTTATTTCTCAATATGAAACTAAACCATTTCCTGTGAATGTGCTATCTGGTTGTGAAGTACAGTTTCTGGGACCAAACAGTTTTATAAATTCCAAAGCAAACAACAAAATGTGTTAATATAGACTCACAGTTTGTCGTGGTACTACAGATCCTAATCTTTGTTTCCACTTTGCAAATGATTAATTTTTTTTTATGAATCATTGCAATATTTGTGCCTGGGATATATACTGTACTCTGTGAGTTTGTAAATGTTTAACTTGTATATAGTCAAGCCCAAAATGATTCATATCCCTGGCAAATTCTGATTTAAAGTTGCTGTTATTCAACCATCAAGTTTTTATTTTTTATTTTTTGGAGAAATGACAGAGGCTTCTTCCAAAGATAATAAGACCATGTACAAGATTCATCACTGTGGGAAAAAAACGATCTGCTTTTATTTACTTTTGAACGGGTATGGGGTATGAATAATTTCAGGCTTCATTGCACGTGCTGTAAATTAATAGTGCTTTTACACGGCTGTTGAGTATTCTCACTTGAAACAAAGGTTTGGACCCAGAATATGTATTAGATGCGTCACAACACAGAGTGATTTACCCAAAAATGAATATTTTCTGTTTTATTCATCTTGGCCACCCAAGACACAAGTTACTATTTTCTCCAGTTGAAATAAATAAGATTTTTTTTTAACTACCACTGTGGTCCTTGGTACATTTACAAAGTACAAATCAATGGCTACTGGTACTTTAAGTAAAAAAAAAACAAACTGACAATTTTGTACAGCATTATTACCTTTAATCCACAGCCAAACACTTCTAAGCACATTCACGACAGTACAATTCTCCTTACATTAGAATGTGTCCTTTTTAAATGTTTTTCCACTAAGCAATAAAGTAAGCACTATCATACACCTTACACCTACTAAAATGTTGCTCAGTGTTAAAATGAGTTTTTTTATACAGAATAAAAATCATGATTAAGGATAAGAGTCCAACTCCATAATACTTCGTAATAAATCTTTCAAACCATTAGATTTGTCAGCAAGACATTTTTATCATTTCATTTTAAATAATCACTTATTGTTATGGATATTTTTATTGTTATGGATATTACAGGCCAGATTAAGTATGTCATTTCTTATTTACATAAATATCTTTTACACTGAACGATGATGAAACATTAATTCGCAGATATTTCAACATTTTATTTTCACGAAAATTGTTTGAAACATTAAAGTAGACGCTTGCACTTAATATGCATTCCTATGCAAAATATCTTTTTGTAAAATTTGTTGGATTCAGAAACTAAAAGGGGACACGTGTTTGACCCCTAAACCATTTTATTATTTCAAATGCAACGTTCTTTACTCTTGTGATGCTCGCCATTGCCATTTAATAGTGCGGTTTCATGTAATATACGGCTTTGTTATTAAACGATAAGAGGGAACGACTCCATTTGAAGGGTTTATTGCATTTTGTGCCGGAGCAGTTGGATCCAATATTTCTGTGCTGGAGATATGATCCAACAAGCATCACACCTGTTGTTAATCCCAAACGCTTGCGTAAAGAGATACTCCTGACCGTATCTTCTGAAATTGAAGCGAGCACTATATTGAGTTGCTATTTTATAGGCATACATGAAATGCAGTTATGATTATGGTGAACTGGTTTAAAGCCAACTGTTCATCTAGCTGTAGTGGCTTTTGATCTAACCTTTACAAGGTGTCCTGTAACAGCATGCATTCTGCCTGCTGTCTCATTTCCGATGACAGTGGTTATATCTCATATGTATAAACCTCCATAACTCGCTCACTTTGGCTGATGAGCGGCTTTTTTGATCTTGTTTTGAGCAGAAAATGCTCTTACCGCAAGTGGGTCTCTTCTGAGCGATAAAGTCGCTGTGATACTGATTTTATCTCATCTGTATCGCCTGTCCCAGAATTCTCTTTGGCAGATGAGTAAAGACTTTGATGTTGTGCTGAGCGAAAACCAACGCTTTCTCAAATGCACGCAGGACAACATGGATGCACACAAGGCGACGTCTGTAAGGCCTTTCATGCTCCCGCTGTTTGTAGCCATAGCTTAATTCTCCTTCCATGTTTCATGCTGGCTTGTGAACAAGCGCTCATTGTTCCTCCCCTTCACTTCCCTGTCTTTCCCACCTATTTTATCATTTACAAGTGGAAAGATCAAACCCCACACAGCTACAACACTGCAGTGACCATACACGGAGCATCATATTCCCTGCGTGTTTGTTCATCATTATAGAATTTGCTTGCATGAAATCTTCACCAAGCCCTGTCATTTTCCCAATCACTTTGCATATAACCATATCTGAGAGACCACTTTGAAGTAGCAAATGTTACCAGACTCAAATAGCGAAAAACAAACGGGTGCATGTTCCCATACAGTGAGACAAGTCACTTGTGTTTTTGAAAGTACCTCCCATCTGGTACATGAAAGGGGCCATCGCCTTCAAAGAGCACCGAGAGGGCCAGTCCTAAACAAATGGTCCCTTTCTGAAGAACAGGTCCAAACTGTCTGAATTGGACGCTGAACGTTTTTCTCTCTGTTCTCCTGCTGAGTGTGACTGTCCCAGTGTTTTTACAGCAAAAAGCACCTGAGAACACAGAAAGACAGACGCAAAAGCGTGTTCTGCGCTTTTTTTGTGCACTGAAAATGAGCGTGGATTGAATTGTGAAATGTTAAGCAAAAGTGGGAAGCTGTTTTGATTTCTGTACAAACATATGAACTTCCTAAAATGCTCTCTTAAACAGTAGTTTGGTTACATTTTAAGACATTTGAACTTGAGCACTACAATTATTGCAATAGCAATTATGGAATCGGAAATGGAACAAAATGGAATTTAAAATGTAGTCTTTTTGAAAAGCTTTTGTTTATAATAGGGATTTTAGATACTAATAATGGGGAAAGCGGAGAGCAGTTTGAGTTCTAATTCTTGATGTTTTGAGTATGTAAACTTTCTAAAATGTTCTTCAAAAAGTTCATTTTATTATTTGTTTGTTTACATTCATGCACATTGTTTGCAATGGAAACTAACTGGAATTGGAAACCGAACGTAATCTTTGACAAATTTCTGCATATATAGAGATCTTAAAAATGGAAAGCCAGTTTTACTTTTAGACTGTCAGCTTTCTAAATTAAATGAAATTTGATTACACTAAAGCCATTTGAACTTTGCAATAGAAACAAAATGGGATTGGAAGTGGAATGAGAATGGAATTCCAAAGGTAGATTTATTCACATGCCTGCAGTACAAACTGGAATATGAATGGAATTTAAAACGCAGACTTTCATACATAGAAAAAAAAAAATGGAAATGACACAAAATGTAATAGGAATGGAATTTAAAATGTAGCATTTTTGCTAAAAAAAAAAAAGTGAATTAAAATGGAAACACAATGGAAATAAAAAGGAATTTGTAATGTAGTCTTGATTACATGCAATAGGAACAAAATAAAAAGGCATTAACTCGGCACTACAGTTCTTGCAATAGCAACTATGGAATTGTAAATGCAACAAAATGTAAATCTTTTCCTAATTTGTATTTTATTTATTATTGTTGTTTTTCAGTCAAAGCCATTTGAGCTTTCACATGCTTGCCATAAGAAACAAAATGCAATTGAAAACGGAACCAAATGAAAATCTTATGGAACTTAAATTGTAGTCTTTTTGGCATGCTTGAAATACAAAGAAAATAGAATTCTCAGGAAAAAGGCACAAAATATATAATAATTACAAATATATTTGATGCAGTCTTTTTTGACAAGTGTCTGTATACAAAAGGAGTCCTAATTACTGGCGAGCAGTTGTTAAGTTCATGATGTTTGGTGTATGTAAACTTCCGAAAATGTTCTCCTAAACAGTAATTTGTTTACATTCAGTCTATTTGAACTTTAGCACCACCATGCTTGGAATAGAAACAAAATCTCAGGATACTGGCATGCCGACATAAGCTGTTTGTCAGGTCTCTCTTCGTTCGGCCTATTAAATCATGATTTGTTTTTATGAGATTGCCTAATTAAAACAGGTCTCAAAAGAACAGCCAAAACAAAGCTTCTCCCACCTTAGCTTAAATAAACTGGTTGGACGTGGTGCTTCAGCCAAAGTGATGCATTTCCTCTTAGTTTAAACAGCCAGTCAACGGCAGACTCTCCATCACGGAGCACCAAACAGACGCTGCCGCCTTTCTTATGTCTCAAACAAATGGAATTTGTATTTGTCGGAGACGCAGGGCTGCTGAACAATGTTTCAAATCAACAATGTTACTGTGCTCTGTTGTGCACTGTGTCGATGGTAGGCCTCAGACTGGTAATGACTCCCACCATTTGTTGCTGGCACCGTGTATTCGTGCAGAACCATGTGTTTCCCTTTTTCATGTACAAGTTTGACTTTGTCTAGAAGTCAATGTGTATTGCTATTTCAACATAAAATAGCAATTTCTATTATTTAAGTGATAGCTGAGGTGGTGTTCAGGTACATTAACCAAATTTTAGACATTTTTGTTTTAAGTAAGTGTGTGTGCATGCATTAATTGGTTATTTAAATTATACACGTAGTAAATCATCTTTATTTTTTAGTTGTACTTTTCATTTCAATTTCTTTTCTTGGCAGCATTTTAAAATTCACTTCAACATTTGGTTTTATGGAATATTATAAAGGTTTTAGTCAATAACTAGGTAATAACTGTGTGTTTGGTTTTATTCAACAAACAATTTGGTCTAAAACAGATATAATAATAGGTATCATATAAAAAGACACATCTGTAATGGTTTAAAAACTTTTGATACACATTAATATTATTTCAATATTAGTTTTATTGTATTTACTATATTTATGAAGTATGTACTTGAATACATTTGTAATTTTTATTCTACAAGTCTAATTACTTCATCTAATACACTTTCAAACAAAAATATGATCATTTGTAGAGCTGTTTTCAGTATAGAATAACTAATGCTTTAATTTGCTGTGATTTAAAAATCAAGGTTTTTGCCAAAACAATATTAACTCCTTAATGTCTCTCATGCTAAAAAGTTGGGATTGTGTTGTCTAACAATGCATGTAAATGTATGAAAACACAGCACGTTTTGTCATTTCATTCAGAAAAAAAAAACTCAACAATTGAAATTTAGAAGAAACAATAAATTTTGCAGCTGTTGAACAGAAGTATGTGAATAATCAGGATTTGTGTATAAAAACTCTGAAACTCTCAAATTGAAACCGTGTCAGTCCAGTTCTCAATTTACTAGAACTTCTGTTAAGCTGCTTTGACACAATCTACATTGTAAAAGCGCTATAGAACAGATGAATTGAATTAGCATTAAGCTGAGTAGCATATTCCAAAAATATAGATTATGTTTTACTCTTCTGAAGCTAAGACATTGGGATTGACTTTCAAACAAGGCATACAAACGCATGAAAACACAGAACATTTTTGTTATTTTATTTTGGAAGAAATATAAAATGTGCAGCTGTCAAACATAAATACATATTTTACTTTTTAAAACAAGTTATATCAGTAATCAGGTATTTATGTAGAAATGCAATAAAAAAAACTGTTGTTAATATTATGGCATTTTACGAATATTAACCCATTATTTTGTCTTCTAATTACATTAGTTGATTTACCTTTGCATATTTACTGATACTTATCATGGCCGGGACATGCAGCTCAGTTTTCTGGGACAGGAGACATGAGACAGCTGTGAGCACTGCGTCTCTGCACTCCTTCAACAAGCTCAGAATGAATGATCTGAATATGTGTCAGGCTAAATGGCGCTACGTGTCTGATGATCCCTCAGAGAAAAGACAAATAGCATGGAGCAGTTGGCACAGCTGCTGCCAATGGTTCATTATGCAAACGTTAAACCATTATCTCAATAGCGGCCTTAAAGTTCACACACACAACAGAACGTCTAAAAAGGCTAAATCGAGTTAACGTTTCAAACGAGAAATGTCAGAAAAAGACATTTTCTCATACAAAGCACATGCGCTTTTTTTTTTCCGGCCTGTGCATAATTTTGGTTATATAAACTGAAGTCGCTCTCTTGCCCTCTCTGAACCAGCCTAAAGCTATATAAGATCAAAGTGACTGGTGTTGATCCTGGTACGGGCAGGAATTGAGAGTCCCCATGCTAAAACCTCAAACACAGACACACCAGAGAGGTCACGGCTCTTTTGGTCAGTTTTCAGGCCAGTTTGACCTGATATTTAAGAGTTCATGCCCATTCACATCTCACTGCTACTAGATGCTTTTCACAGTCTTCGTAAAAGTGACTGTTCTTCCATAAACACACTGTTATTATAGCGCCGTGCTGACTGAAAATGTGCTCTCTGAAAGATATGAATGCAGTCATTTGATTTGCATCATAACAGATTGAAAGTTTGTGTTATTGTTAACCCCATACACCAAAATTTGTGATTTAAATTTCAGATCTAACATTTCACAGCAGGGTCACTGGGGGAAAAACTCCTCACTATGTCATGCCGCAATAGATTGTGACTGGTGTGAATAGCTTCATAGCAATCTATTGGTTTTGATTTCTGTTTGATTTTGCACTCTGTTTTAAAGGAACACTCCACATTTTTCGTTTCTGTATTTTGTGATTCACAAGCATTTTCCATTTATTTACGGTTGTGAATTGCATTATGGGACCTTGATCCCTGCTCTGACGACTTCTGATGTTGAAAATTCAACTCTACAGTTTAACAAATTGACTTAATATAACGTATAAGAAGTAATATATAGAAATAAGTCTTTAAAATAACAGAAAATGTACTGGCAGTTTATTACAAGGCTTTTGTATCGTAGTATACAACACCGACCCAGATATATCACTTTATTAAAAATGTTAAGAAAAGTCACTGTTTCAAACTTTTTTTAGGGTAAAAAGTTGTTGGAAGAAAGACCAAGTTCCCATAATGCAAATCAAAAGCATAAATAAACAGGCAAAAATAAATCATGAATCACAAAATACAGAAAACTGCTAATTTACAGATATATATTTTTTCCTTTGTGAAGGTAGTCAGTTGAGTTTTAACCTTTTTTCTTTTTTTTAAATCCATTCAGTCAATCTCTGGGTAGGCGGGAGCACTTCTAGCTTAGCTTAGCATAGATCACTGAATTGAATTAGACCATTAGCATCCCTCAAAAAAATTGCTATACGAAATATACTCTTTCTGCTGTATCATGGCTTCAACAGGCACAATATTACACAGATACTAATTGGTAATGCAAGTGCAGGGCTTGGTGTTGGGGACTATTTTCAGGTGCTGCATTATATCATTGCACCTGCTTCAGCCACGATACATAACCTAGACATACTGACCTAGAAAATGGCAACTTTTCAGTTTTCGTCGGTCTTAGTACACAGTGTATCTACAGAAGCGGCAGGTTTAAAATAGGAAAATCAACTAAACTCTTCGGTCATTTGAGTGAGATGCTAATGGTCTAATCCGATTCAGCGATCTATGCTAAGCTGAAAGTGCTTGTTTCAGACCCAGAGATTGACTAAATGAATAGAAGAAATGTAAAACTCAACCGTTTAACTCTAGGGGAGTAGTAAAAATAGCCTATTTTCAAAAAAAGTGAAGTGTTTCTTTAAAGGGCCTTAAGTATTACACCGGTAAAGCTGACACAAAAATTTCAAGATAGTGTCACTCCAACAATTGATGTTTCACCAGGCGTCTTCCAGATGTCTTGTATTAAGGCGGAAGATCTTAAGAACGCTCCATGCATATGATCAATTCAGTGGATATTTTATTTTTTTTTAATTTAATTGTGAGCATTTTAAAGCATCAGAGTTTCGGGTGAATGCACGAAAGATGACTAGATTTCAGCATTTGAAACGCTGTGAGGTTGAGTAAATATTGACAATTTTCAATTTAGGGTGAACTAATGACCCATTTATTGACGCCATCATCCCTCCCCAATGTTCCCAATGCGTTAGATTTCCAAAACTAAAGCCCTGTGGTTTTTATTCATGTCTAAACTCTATCATCTCCCCCTCAGCTTGGCTAATTCCCATTCCCGCATATTTAAATCATTTGCTGTGGGCAGATGTATTTAGCGAAACTACGCATATATTTGCTTTCCCATCGCTTTGGGTCAAGATTAGAGCTCCATGGGCATTTCACGTTTTATTGAGCCGAAATGGTGCAGCTTGGCGGGGAATGGAAAAGTCATGCTTCGGCAATTGTCGCTGGTACCGCTTTAGAGTATCAGATTAGCTCTAAATATACACGCTGCCCTCTTTTCTGTTCTTCGCTGCTTTGGTTTTTCAGCTGTTGCTTTATTGGATTATTTCTTAAATCAATTAAACTAAAATAGTCGTGCCTACAGTTTCTAGTATCATGCCCTCCTCGCGGGCCTCGCTGTGAGTGAACGATATTAGTCTGTGTGACATTTACTCTTCCTGATGTCCCTTAACTCATCTTATTATGCAACAGGACAGGCATTCGGAGGGTCAAGCGAGGTTAGAGAACATGATTTATCGCACATAAGTAAATACAGTTGAAGATAATAAGCATCGCCTGGCATTTACTCATACACGCAAGGCCTTGAACAAATCTGTTTGTTTTTTTTCTTCAACTTAAAAGCTGAGATATTTTCAGAATAACCTTGTTCATAAAAGTGCATTATTTAACACCAAAGCTGAGTTTGAGTATATGTTAGATCTATTGTGATGTTGCATTGTTTAGATTTTTTTAGCTTAATAATACTGTAATTTGTGTAGCACTTTATCTTACGATCCAGTTCTGCATGTACAGCTGTAGAATAAATCAAGAAACCTTATTTTCTTTATTTAATAATTCTTTATTTCTTTATCTATTTTTTTCTCTCTCTCTCTGGATTTATTAGATATGGGTTTGGGTATAGTAACTGGTAATAAGATAGTAATTGGTACCATTTTACAATAAGGTTGCATACGTTAATGTTAGTTAATGCATTTATTAACATGAACAAGCAATGTACAGTACATTTATTAACTCATCAGTACATTTATTATAGTATTTGTTCATGTTGGTTAACAATAATGAAAATACCATTGTTCATTGTGTTCAACTCGCAGTGCAATAACTGATGTTAACAAGCATGAATTTGGATCCTAATAATGCATTAGTAAAGGTTGAACTATGATTAATAAATGCTGTACAAGTATTGTTCATAATTAGTTCACGTTAGTAAATACATCAACTAGTAATATAACCTAGTAATTTTTTTGCTTAATTCTATAAATGCTTGATAACATTTCTTTTAAATTTCATTTAAAAATGTTGTAATTTAGAGCTTTTATTGTTTAGTTTATCATTTTGTTTTTCAGAAAATTACCTCTTTTTTTAGAATAACAAGTTTTTTTCATTGCTTTTGGGTGAAAATCAGGGTTTTTCCATCAAATATTAATATTTTAAACTATTCTCTTGTTAGTATTTTGTTGTCTAAACGTGAATGGAAACATGTCTAAAAACTTGTCAGACATGGAAACATGTCTGACAAGATGACATCAATTTATTTGTTAAATTGTAGGGAAAATGTCATCAGTAGTTTATAAAATAAACCCAGAAAAAAAAAGGTTTTACACCCAATTTTCTAGTGGTCTCGTTATTTTCCCCCAGAGCTGCATATTTATTTACTTCTGATAATTATAATAACTAGGTTCTAGCCTTAAAGCTAACCTTAAACCATGCAGTTAAACCATGCAAAGTCTTATTTTGTACTTAACTGCTTGTACTGTAAAATAAGTGCGCCCATAATTTGCCTTAAATTTCATGTTCATTTAAGATACTTTGTACTGAAGCTTTGATGTTTGTTTTTCTTCATTTTTTAATTTTTTTGGTCTCAAATTCAAACTCGCACTCCTACTTTTACACACTAAACCACAAAATCAGTGAAATTGCCTGCTTGATGTAAAACAGTAGATACTCTTAACAGTGGAAAAAGTCTTAATGATTGTGTTTTAATTGCGTCGTTATTTGAAAATTGGTTTGTGCGGTGTGTTTTACAGGGGGAAACTTGTGAGTCTTACGCATTTCGTTGCAGGAGGCGTTATTTTGGACTGCAGAGCCAGGTTAATAAGAGAAGCATATGGCCGGAGAACATCTTGACTTTTATTACACCGTAGACACTATTAAAAAGACAGTTACCTTCGATGGTTAAAATATTAACTTGGCCATAGCGCGCGGTGGGATCTGTAATAAATGGACACACGTATTGGGCTATTTTTTATTCTGCAAAAATATTTTCTCAACACATTTATATTTATTATTAGCAATCTGTAACTATAATGAATCCTTTAATGGCCTCTTTTATGCTTCTTGATGGACCAAAAATAACAAGCGAGTTTAATAGCTCATTATTATGAACTAGGAAATATCTTTGCTCAGATGTGGACTTCAATGGGCTACTGGGAGTATTTCTGGAGGTAAAATCATTTATTGTGTGAAACCTTTGTCATATAGTGGCTAATATGAGGACGTATCCATCACGCTGAAATCATTATTAGCGTGCTTGGAAATCTGCCTTGTTTTTGCAGTGGCCAATATGGGCTGTGTACAGTGCTGTAAATGGCATGAGTGTGGAAAATCTGGCTTATGGCCGTGTAACATACTTAATTTTATGGACCATGCAAACATTAGAATTGCAATATTTCCAACTTTGTAGTGAAAACTGTGATTTTTATTTCCTGAAATTGATGCTCCCATGATTTCTCACGTGTTTTACCTTTCATGGATTGCATTGTAGAAAATGGCCTTTTCCATTTTAAGTGGTGTTTAAAATGAAATTTACTAGCTTGCAATGATATTAAGAATGGTTTATTGCAACAAATGAGCAGATTACAAAAAAGCTATTATACAAAATAAGAGTATTTAAAACCATGCACTCACTACTAACAAAATATAAGTGGTGAAAAATCCTGCAAATGTTTTTGAAGTGTATGCATACTTAAATTAGTTTGTAAGTGTAAATGTATTAAATGTATGAATTGTTTTTAATCTAACCTAATCTAAAATTATATGTTTGATAAGACAATGATTTTTTTAGGAAAAAGAAAGATACGAGAAATCTATTATTTGTGGTGTCATCATAAAACGAGATTTACAAAAGGGATTTTTTATACATAAAAAAAGACGTGTATTATTTGAAGGTAAACTGTCTAATTTATGTTTCAAAGAACTGTCAAAAATAAAAGTCAAGATGTGGTCCAAATAATTGTCTATTATTATTCAGCAACATTTGTTTAATTAAAAATAAAACAACACTTATTCTGACCTTCTTATAAAAAATAAGTAATCATATAAAAATTAAAATATTTTAAATAACAAATAAATGACAAATAGGTAAAACCTTTTTGTGGCAAAGCATAAAGGTTTAAAAATGACAATGAATAGTTTTTTGGGGTGCAGCACAATCATGTTTAAGTACCTTTTATTTCATATTTCATGAAATTATTCTTGATTTATATATGCAAGATTTTTGGTATGTAAACTATTATTACACTGAATGACATATTATTGGTTGTCTTTTCATAATAGATGAAAATCGTGGTATACATGGTATACAAGACCATCGATGGTCTTTCTTTAAAAACAAAACAAAACAGTAAACATAATGTGCCTAAAAATTCACTTTTATTGTTTGGACGTTAAAAAACACATTTTTATCCTTGACTCAAAGTCTATCGGATAATTAAAGAATACGCTGAAAACTAAAATCAAACCTACAACATCAAACAATACCATCCCCTTGTAGTTACATGCAACGTTTACACTCATATTCATGAGGGGCTCAAAACGCACCTTTTTCCTATCTTCAAAAAATAAAAATGAAAATAATAGATTTTCCATGTCGAAAGTAGCGAGATGTCTGAGTATCGCAGATCATATTTTCACCTTCGTCTTCTTTGGCTTGGAAACCTTAACCACTTTGTTATGCTAATGGTCCCTGACATCAGCGCGAGATCAAAGCGGCGCGCGGCCTCATATAGACTCGCGCTCGCGCTGCGCCTTCAGTCCTGCAGATTCCGGCGCGCGAGCAGCACCACATACCCGCCTCTCTTCATTTCTTTATCAGCGCTCCAGCATCATGCTTTCTCACTCGGACTTCACACAAACGGATTAACTCTCATTTAAAGCTTTGGCTAGAGCATTTTTGGCTGGATTTAAATGAAAATCACCTTTGGATTACTTTGTACAAGCGGATTTTTTTTTGGCGTCAGTCTCTGATAAAGGTGAGGAGTCCTTTTATTGTGCGCAAAGTTGGTGCTTTCTATTTAAACGCTATTTTATTTTTTTTAACATCATCCGTGATGCAATTTAAAGCTGCAATAGGCTACTAATGCTAATATGCATTATTATAGACCACCCAGAGGGGTTTTAAGTGAACTAATTACATTTTATGTTCACCTCGTTTAGCTCCAAGGTGAAAATGCAGCAGATCAGAGATACAACTGCAAACCTTACAGTTTTATTATGCTTGCATCAGAGGATATATACACGCAGTAGTTTACAATTCTTTAATTACGTTTTATCCATGTTTTAGGATTTGTTTTATTTTATACACTACATATGAGCTTGACAAATATCTGGATTGCGTGTAGCTGGCCGTGCGAATGGAATATAGATTATACATAATGGATATAACAGCTAAACTATACTACATTTTGTACACATTTTTTTTTTATTAGTACATTTAAACTCACAAAAATTATAAATTAATTGCTGCCCTAAAGTGGTGTTAAAGTCTGCACTTTGCAATTTGTTGTTCTAAAAGACTTAATAAAATTCATAAAACAGTAGAGGTGATTAAACTAGCAATGATAGTGGCAAGTTCAAAAGTGGAAAACTAAATATATCACTCTGAGTACTATAATTTTTGATGCGATTACTAGCTATGTAATTGTAATTGCACTTTTTAATGTATAGTTTTCTAGGTTTAGGTCAATAGCCAGAAGGAAAAAAATAACTTCTGGAAAAAAAAAAGCTTGCCCCTGCAATCTGGACAATCACTGTCTGTATGTGAATGCATCATGCCTGAGGCCAGACAGCAGGTCCAGTGGGAGGTAGTGTCTGTTTATTGCCCTCCTATTCCAGCAGATGGAATAATCTGGGAACATTTGATAACATTCCAAAAACCACCGCACCTATATTTCAAAAAGTTGCATGTAGGCCTAGCATAAGAAGATTATGCTTCGCGATTTTCAAAAACACTAAAAGTGTGGAAAGTATTGTTAAAAAAATAAAATAAAATAAATAATTTGTTTGTAATTCGTTTTCAAAGGCTTCTTATAAATAAAAAGAACGTTTTTATTTACTCAATGGGAGTATTAAAGTAATGCAATAGAATAATAAAACAACAGTTTAGCATTTGAATGGAAAATGACTCCAATTACCAATTCTTACTATTAATTAGTGGCTTATTACCTGCTTATTATTGTTAAGATATTGGCTTTTTATTAGTAATTGAGTTCATATTCTGAATGATCTTATTCTACATGCTTAATCCTACCTAAAACCCAACTACTACCTTAATAACTACTAATAAGCTGAAAATTATTAATTTATTGAGCTAAAAGTCATAATAAATGAATTGTTAATAGCGAAAATTGTAATTTAAATTATAGTGACCAAATATTTTTTTCTTATACATATATATTTTAAATATTCTTTATGTCAAGTGCATGCTGCATAGCAATCGTCAGTATAACATACACCTAGCGTCCTCTGCATTTAATCTGATTCAGATTTTTTTTTCCCTCAAGCAGGAGAGGGACAGAAAGAAGGAATAAGTGCCATGGCTTTTGGCTTTTAATTATAACTGTGTCAAGAAGCAGTGGGGTCAGCGAGCACCTGCATCAGTGTCTTCTGGATCTTATTGTACAGCATGAAGCGAACCTTCCCTTCCCTCCCGCTTTGTCTTCTCACATTCCTGCTCCTGTCTCAGCAGTGCACAGGAATCAGATGGCTGTGAGTTTGTTTGTTTTTTACTTTATATATGCTGAAACTGAAATGGGTTTTGCGTGATGATTGACTTGTAAATACAAAAATAAATTTAACGTGCAAACCAATTTTGGAACCAATTGAAAGGGAATTTCTTGGCAGCGGCTTTTAATGAAGAAAAGTTTAAGCTTGGTAGAATTTGATCTTAATATTATATCAAAGGTAAACCCAATTCAAAGCTAACTTGATTTTATGAAAAGGTATTCATGCAATCTTTTGGTGTGTCATGATGGAAAATATGACCGGAGAATTTAGGACAAGGGGTCGTTTTGCATGCACAAGATGCTGGTTGGGGTTTCCACAGTCTTGATATTGCATGGCAAGAAATGCAAAACAGATGCCGCCATAAACACCTGTGTTCCCTGTATAACAAAGTGTGTGTGTGTGTGTGTGTGTGTGTGTGTGTGTGTGTGTGAGGTTAAGACAGGGGTCTGTCAGTCACAGCATATCATGGAACATAAAGTCGCGGCCCCTAATCTGAAACAGGCAAAGGTAGAGCAGGCATTAGTTGGTTCTCACGAATAGTGATACACGTGTGTGTTTTGGTCAAAGAGAAGGGAAATCAATGCTTGACTTCAGGTTTCATTCTGAAGTCATACTGAATTTATTGGCTTTTTTTTAAGGTTAGAGAAGTTTCAGTTGTAGCCCTATGTGATTAAAGTGTGGGATAAAAAAAATAATATTAAAATCCATGATTTGTGTGACGTCTACCATTGTTTGACTGCAGCTTGACCATAGTAAATTTGCTTAAGTTTTAACAATGACCAAATTATCTTACGGATAAACATGTTGTTTTTTTTCTCTATTGTTTGGTGCCTTTCTTGAATCCAAGCGATGCAGAAATAATCTTCTTCCATTTTGGTCTAATCTTGATTGATTATCTCTGGGAATGGGTTGTTGTTTGCATGCCTTTGTGAGCGAGACACTGAACAATTTTAGCCCGCAGCTTAAATGTGTGCGAGAATGCTTTCGCAAACTGTTGATCTTACTCTTAATATTTTAGAGCTGGCTCCAGATTTGCCACAAACAACGTTATTCATTTTTACTTAATCAAACATTTTAATAACTTTCCAAGTGTCTGATTGGCAAAAGTTGAGACATTAAATCAGTGAATGTACATATTAAAACATATGCCTTTCCTCATGCAGGGCGCTATCACAGACCGCACAACACATCAACAAGACCCAGCACTGCAAGACGTTGCCAGGCCTCGTCTCCTCTCAGGCTCAGCTCTGTAGGAGTAACCTGGAACTCATGCAAACCATCATCCAAGCAGCACGGGAGGTTAAAAAGGTCTGCCAAAAGACCTTTACAGACATGCGCTGGAACTGTTCCTCTATTGATGGACCGAAATTCCTCCCAGACCTGGAACGAGGTGAGTTACGGAGAAAAACCGTGTCCAAACAAGCATTTATTTCCAATCGAAGTCTGTTTTCCAATTGAAGTCTCTCCACAGATGTTCTGTTTAGAGCCTAAATTGCGAAAGAGCCGGTGTCCGTTCGTTGCCAGCTAACTTAAGTGACCACACACCTCACTTTATACCCGAGTGTGGTTTCCATTCGAGCCTTAATAGGTCTAAGGAACCCATCTAATTGTTGAAGGAAAACTTTATGAGGGCAAAGCTTTACGGTGATCTCTAAACACTCTCGCTCCGGGTAACGCAGACTATGCCAGTTAAAATGCTGCAATTTGGCCTTGTTGCATGATAAAAGAAACCGTAGCCCTGCTCACCCGACCCGCAGGCTACTTGCACGCCGCTCTTCTTTCTCAGGCTCCGTTTGATGGGATCCTTCACAGAGGAGCTGCGTTTACTGTGAGGACGAACAATAGGATCCATTCTATTCACTGAGAGATGCTATTGAGCCAGTTAGTCAGTAATGGACAGAGAATTGACGGCTTTTTAAAGCCTACAGTTTTACCCTGGGTCCGACCCCTGTGGCACAGATGAAATTCTTAGCTCTCAACCACTTAAAGAAATATGAAATCAGTTAAAGGCACCATTTGTACAACTTTTTTATAAAAATATCCAATAAACACTAGAACTGTTTTATATATATAGCTGACTTATTTACTTAAATTGTCTCAAATGTTTTGAAGAATGCTCAAATCTACAGAAATAAGGAATTTTAACTAGTGTCACATACAGTGTCCTGTGAAGCCATGCCAAAGACCTCATACACCTTCAATTTCTGGTTTGATTGTATAGAAAACAGGTAAACACCAAAGACGCTTTAATATGGTGTGTGTTTTATTAGACTTCACAGAGCAGCATTATAACAGAACCTTAAAATATAATTAACCTTATAATTTCTACTTAAAATGCGCTTAAAGTGAAAGTTTTGAATGCTGTAGCTCATCCATGAACATGATTTCTGCATGCTGGGTCCCACAGAATTCCTACACGTTGTCGCAACACAAATTAAGTTAACACTGAACATAAAACAATTAAGTTGTCCCAAAGAAAAACTTAAGAGTTGTGTTGTTTCAACTCATTTTAAATAAGTAGTTTGAACAGGCAGCAAAAGTCATTTTTTGAGTGTAGAATGTAATGAAGATGACAACTTCCATGATTCCACACTCACCGTCTCACCGTCATCAAAATACACCTTTGTTTATTGTAAATACGCAACCTACAGTGGTGAATATACATGCTGTATCTTTAAATTAAATAGTTTTTTGTCTTGGCCTTACATCTTGAATTTCGACGCCACGGTGATGCATGCAACGTTCTGATGGCTGGTTTAATTGTCCTCCTTAATTATTTATTGAAAGGTATAAGTGTCTCCAAACACAGGAGATGGTCAACCTAAATCTTCTAGAGAACTTCATGACGTCCTTCACCGCAGACCGTTTGCATTTGTCAAGAGTTAAAACACTCCTGCGTCTCATAAGTACAGCGCTAAGGAGACGCTCTTTGATGTCGCTCGTACGGGGTCAAGTTGAGCCTCTCCTGTTTCTGCACCTATTATCTTGTCATGACATATGTGCACTGAGAGAACTGTTCAGTAATCTCCGCCATTATCCTTTCGCACTGAATACTGCTGGGTTTCTCAAATTGCTTCGCATTTCTGTGACGGGAAAATGTCAAAGTGTTAAAAAATTCTGTCATCATGTACTTGCATTAATGTTCTTGCAAACCTTTAAAACCTTCATTCATATTTCAAGCACAAATTAACATACTGATTTCTTTTTGCCATTGCAAGGTTATCTACCCTAAACTCTGACGCTTCAAAATGTTTATAAAGAGATAAAAGTAAATGCATTTATATCACTGTTTTTCTCAAGAACAAGAAACATAAGATATTTTTTCTCCATTGAAAATCTTTTCACCCAAATTGGACTCTTCAAAACATTAATGAAAAGGATAAAAAAGTCAGCAGCTTATTATCTTCCAAACCCATAAGACTTTAGTTATCTTCATAACAAAAATGGAGACATTTTTAATCCAATCTGTGAGATTTCTCTAACTCATTTGAAAACTGTCCCTCCTTCAAACCATTCATGAAAAGGATAAAAAAAATAAATCCATACGAGTCTAATGGATTCGTTCTAAACCCACAAGACTTTTCTTCTTCTTTGGAACAAAAAAAAACTGTTTACCCAAAACTCTCTTCCAAACTTTCATGAAAAAAATCCATATGAGTACATCTTCAGAAAACAAATACAGATAGAGATTTCTGTCCCTCCACTGAAACATGTTCACCCATAACCGATGCTTTGAAAAGTTCTTAAAAGAGCTAATAAATAAATCCACGTGAATCAAGGGGTTAGCAAAACCATAATTCATTATTTTTATAGCGCTTTTTATAAAATAGATTGTCAAAGCAGCTTAACATAGATGAAGAAAAGAGAATAAAAAGCCATGACAATATTTCAGATTGTAAGGCAGATGAAGATATTTGTAACCCAATCCGAGGGATTTCCCTTCCTCCATTGACAGACTGTTCACCCGAATCTTGACATTCATAAAGAGATCAAAAATAAATCCACATGAATCAGGGGTTTAATTCAAGTCATCTAAAGAGACACAATCTCTTGAGACGCTTTACATGATGAGCGGATTTAACTTGGGCCTTTATTCACATATATAATGGTGAACTAAATCTTTAAAACATTAACATTTTTGGGAGAACTACGCCTTTAAAGCTTCGAGTTTCTTTCTTTTCTTGCACACGAAAATATTTTGAAGAAAGCTGGTTGATGATACCCATTGACTTCCATAATAGAAAAAATTACCATGAATTACCATCAATGGGTACCAGCTAGCAGCATTGTTCAATATAACTTCTTTAATGTTCAACAGAAGAAAGGACTCAAGAGATTGTATATTGGGGTGAACTCTCAATTTAACTCTTTATGTGTTTAACTAATCATAATTTCTCTCTCTAGGAACGAGGGAGTCTGCATTTGTGTATGCGCTCTCCGCAGCTGCTATAAGTCACACTATAGCGCGCGCCTGCACCTCTGGAGACCTGAGGCTGTGCTCGTGTGGGCCGATCCCGGGTGAAATCCCTGAGCCGGGCTACAGGTGGGGCGGCTGTGCTGATAACCTGCATTATGGTCTCCTCATGGGCTCCAAGTTTTCTGATGCCCCAATGAAGATGAAGAAGAAGTCTGGCTCTCACGCCAACAAGCTCATGCATCTTCACAACAGCGAAGTGGGCAGACAGGTGAGCAGTACCTCACAAAAACCACGCAGATTCGCTTCAAAAAGCCAAAGTTAGTTAATGATTTAATGTCCTGGTATATTTCAAGTGAAGTTCCTTTATTGTTCTTCCTTTGAGGGCAAAAAGAAGTTTGCAAAGGCTGAGTGACTGAACACAATTTCCAAACACTCCAGCACTCATTTACACAGAATGCATTTTTCCATTCCATTGTGCTGCTTTTACATTGTTTTTCAATGTGAACATGCACTTGATGGACATCCATGACCGTCACTCTTGCGTCTTTTGAAGCACCGCCCACGTGAGCAACGTTTTTTAGATGCTGTGTCAAGTTAAAAGAACTTTTACACACTGTACAGCTCATTACTGTTAGTTCCAAAGCAGTGGACCAATCAGAAGAACTCAAGTGTTGCAAGTTTCTGTATACAGGCACTCAGTGGCTGTCTCCGGATACCCCTTATGCTCTATGCTGTGCTCTTTAAAATCATTCTCTTGTGTTTTTAGATGCAAAAACACGATCTGTGTGAATGAGCACTAAATATGTCATGGCGCTCGCCTGTACCCCTAAACACACCAATGGTGGCTGAGTGACAGTTTCATAACCATTTGACAAAACTGCCAATGTGGCATGTCACGTTTACATTTTTTTTCTAATTGCCCAGAACTTGGCTGTTCATTCCGGGTCTCTTGTCTGGTGACAGACCCCCTCTGAGTTTTTAAAATTTCCTCCGCAGGTGTTCTTACAGGTGTGGATACATCTGTACCAACTCTGCTACTGGTCTCTCCAGTGTATTCATGTTTTTGTTTTTTTTAACTTGGTGTTGTTGTTTTGAATATTGTTCTTCTGTTGAATATTGTTCTACATGACCACCATGCATATACGATATGAGTCAATCGCATGTAAAGACAAACATAAGGAGTTCCAGAACACACCCATGGATTGCGTAATAGTCACGAACCAATGATAGCTCAAAGGTGTTAAGGTGTTACCCTCAAAAGGTTGCTTTTGTAATAGGTTTTGAACTGCTGAAACAAAATCAAAAATAGCTTAATTTCGGCTGGATTAAAAAAAAAAATGATGCCATTTCAGTTCATCCTTCGATTTTGTTTAAAGTATAACGGGGGCCTTTAAAGTGACAGTTCACCTAATAATTAAAGTTCTGTTATAATTTCCTCAGCTTATACTTGATATTTTGAAGAATGTTGGAAACCATTGACTTTCCAAATATATATATATATATATATATATATATATATATGGCGACCCCAGATTAATAAAGGGACTAAGCCAAAAAGAAAATGAATGAATAAATATATATATATATATATATATATATATATATATATATATATATATATTACTATGGATGTCAATGGTTGCTGGCTTTCAGCATTCTTCAAAATATCTTCTTTTGTGTTCAGCAGAAACGCAAAACTCATAAATGTTTGGAAACACTTGAGGGGTGAGTAAATAGTGAGTAAATTTTAATTTTCGGGTGAACTATGCTTTGAATATGACGGGGCAGTCACGAATGAAGTCTGATGTCAATTAAAAACAATCAAAACCACATTTGTGATTAAAATGATTGAATTTCAAAGTCTTTTGGGACACATGAGGGACACATGAAGTCATGCAAAAGCCATCCAAATTCACTAATATGTTTCATTCCCTATGTCATAATGTCATTTTTTTTATTGGCTTTATCTTAATCGATCTTGCTTTTTTCCATCTCCACAGGCTTTGCGAGATGCTTTGGTCATGAAGTGCAAATGCCATGGTGTTTCTGGTTCCTGCTCTATTCGGACCTGCTGGAGGGGCTTACTGGACCTAAAGGACATCGCCATCGACCTGAAGACCAAATACTTGTCCGCAACTAAAGTGGTCCATCGGCCAATGGGAACACGCAAGCAGCTCGTCCCGAAAGACATTGACATCCGACCGGTGCGAGAGAATGAGCTGGTGTATCTGCAGAGCTCACCGGATTACTGCATGAAGAACGACAAGATGGGCTCTTTCGGGACTCAGGACAGGTAAGACTCACAAATTGCATACCTCAGTTTTCTACTTTTTCATTTATTTTCATTTTTATTTATTAAGCCCAACGTGGTAAAATGAATGTAATTATTTGGAATATTTTCACACATGTTGATGCACGCACATGTTCACTGTACGTATTTTGGCAATTATATTACATATAATGACTGTGATTTGTAAAGTCAATTGTTTGGTAAAAAAAAATGTTTTGCACTATGAGAATTGTAAATTAAATATAGCTATTAACAATTTACATATTTTTCCAACTATTCCAACTATATTATAATAGTAGGTTTTTTGTTAGTTTTATTATTATTATTTATTTGTTTTATGCTTATTTAAATTTTTTTTAAGTATATTTGCAAAAATCTCTCATTTTATAAATTAATAAAATAATATTATAAACATATTATACAGTGTTATTACTGTCTTAAAATAATACTGATAGTATTTTATTATTTCCATATTTTTTCTTATTAAAATAGAAAAATGCTGTAAATATTATTTGTGTGCCATTATGATTTTGAAATGATTATTTTTGTAAATATTTAATTTGAGTGCATTCCTGAATCCAGTCATTTGCAGTGAAACATTTTTCACACTATCTGAAGTCCAGACATTCCTTTTACTTCCTCCTCTGGTGG
>CAIGQW010001429.1:4726743-4746315 GCA_903798125.1 Danio choprae | reverse complement strand
AAGAAGAAGAAGAAGAAGAAGAAGAAGAAGAAGAAGAAGAAGAAGAAACGGCGCAACCGTTATGCACCATAGGTGCTCGGTCCCTAAAAAATAAACCCCTGCAAGTTCTGAAAGAGATCAAGCCTCAGTCAGCTAAGAAAAAGTAACGCAAAAGTACCGTAACGCATTACTTACCATAAACAGTAACTAAGGCGACTAGTTACTTTTTTGGGGTGTAACTCAATATTGTAATGCATTACTTTCAAAAGTAACTTTCCCCAACAAGTATACTACTTACAACTAGTGCATGATAGCAGTAAACTTGCAAGTATAAGAGTAAACAACAAATAGTACACTTATTAGTATACTACTAATACTGCTCACACTAAAGGGAATATTAAATAGTACATTAACAAGTATACTACTAGCACATACTTAAAAGTGCAGTATGTAAGTTTGACACCCAGTGGTTAAACTAGGTATTGAATTCCTGGATCAAAACAAACGCAAGTGCAGGTTTGCAGATTGAGGACCAACAGGAGCGAGTCTGACTATCGAGCCTAAAGGCTGATTTAAATCGTGTTCTAAATAAAAGCAACGGCACACGATAGAAAGAATATTTTCCATATTCAAAGGAGTTTTTGTTCTAACCAACACCTCGAATTGATATATTTACTACGTAAATCTAGTCACGTATATTGTTAGGACACAGGGTTACAATGTAACCTGCTCACCTTTAGCTTGTAATATTTATATTATTTGCAAATTAATAACCTCATGTGGAACTCTGAATCTGCGTCTCATTTCAGAGTCTGCTACGTCCACCGAAGGGTCGCAGTTTGGTCACGGACACATACTTTGAGAGCCTTTCTGAAAGAATGAATGAAATATGCTGTTTTCCATCAAGGCAACTCGGGGTGCTAAAATATAATTGGCTAGACAGCCGTTCCGACATTTAACTCACATTTTCAAAGCAGAATATCTGACTTTAGCATTGTTCTTCAGATAAACAAGAATGCACTTGGCATGTTTCTTAAATATCTGCAAACATATTATGGTATTTGTATGCTTTAGAAGAGTCAGAAACTTACATATAGCACTTTTAAAGCATACTTCACATATGCTTGCATGAATGTACTAAAAATGAACTTGGAGTATATCGGTTTATTGTAAAGAATTGCAAAAACAAAACCACACTGGCTAACTGTTTCTATCTACAGTTTCAACATAGTTGTCTTTAATTTAAGTTCCTCGTCTTGAGCAAATAACAATTTAGCACAATTATGGGTGACGCTCCTATAAATCATCTCACACTTGTTTTTGTTCCGACTAAGTGCACAAGACCTGGTCTCTCAAACTCAAAAACCCTGGGAAAGTGTTTGTTTGGACATCACAGGCTAATAAATAGCACTAGCGAAACCTCAGCGCTTGGCACAACGAGCTCAACTTATTCCAGCGTTTAATTACTCAAGGGCCCGTGAGTATGACTGTTGTTTTATTCAAGGTTTTACTGCAACAGCAAGGATGAGGTAGATGGAGTGAAACATTACATGAAAACAATTCAGGCTCGCTTTCAAATTTCTCCCATAATTGCGTCTCATGGTACAGTCAGGGCGGAAAGGGATTTTCAAGGGGTTAGCATTAAGACAAGACTTTTGGCTTCAGCTCTGTTTTAACACTTTGAGGTCATCAGGCAAGCACATGTTCTCGATGTTGACCGTGACTGTAAGAGCACAAACACGGACAGAAAAGCCAGACAGGGAGGCCGGTTAAACTTCAGAGGTTTGCAGTGTTTCGTTTATTTGCGGTAGTCAAGAAATCAGTGTAGGGGTGATTAGCACGTATTTTGAGAGGATTTTAATGATGAAAGTGCACAGTTCGTATACAGAACAGTTTCGCCTTGTTAGCTTGCCAAGCTGTTGTCATGGACTCATAAGGGTTTTTCATGCGGAGACTGCTCTCGGGCCAAGAACAACGCTGCTGTTTTCATACATGAAGAGGAAAATCCTGTGACAGAAAATCATTTGTAAAAAGGGACCACTGAGAAGGAAGCAATGTGCTCGTACATCACATTTAAAGGCCATTACACTCCAAATACAATTTACAGAGAGTAGCAGCAAGATCATTACTTCCTGTTCTTCCTATCAGTGTTAAACCAGATGTTGCATGCAGATTACAGTTTACACTACAGGGTCTTGAAACTAACTTGAAACCTGACCTAAAAAACAACCTCATACACAATATTAATTTTTACTGACAGTCTGATACTCACCAGCCAATGCTGTTAATGCTAACATCCAGTCAGCCAATCACATTTCAACCACTCATGGTTGGTAAACATGGTTGTCCAGGGGTGTCCAAACTCGATCCTGGAGGGCCGATGTCCTGCATAGTTTAGCTCCAACTTACTTCAACACACCTGCCTGGAAGTTTCCAGTAAACCAAGAAAGAGGTTAGCTGGTTCAGGTGTGTTTAATTGGGGTTGGAACTAAAATATGTAGGACATCGGCCCAAGTTTGGGCACCCCTGGTTTAAACCAAGCATCAGAACGGGGAAGGAAACTGATTTAAAGGGTTAGTTCTGCCAAAAATCACTCCCATGTTTTTCCAATCCTTGAGTTTCATTGATCTTTGCAACACAAATAAAGATATTTTAGATGAAATCCAAGAGCTTTCTAATGCGCACCCTGATTTAATACAAAAGACTTGGAGCTTTGTATGATTACAGTTAAACCTCTGAAGTCACATGGAAAGTTTTGACAATGTCTTCGGCTCCTTTACTGGACTCTGAATGCCTCTGAACCGTTGCTGTCTATGGAGGGAACAAAGATGGGGGGTTTGGAATGAAATTTCATTTTTGGGGGAACTAACACTCTAAGTGACTTTGAACCTACTTGTTGATGGGGTATTTCAGAAACATTGATCTGCTGGAATTTTTCACATGCAAAATTTAGGTACAAACGGACAAAAATGTCCTGCTAATGCCAGAGGTCATAGGAGAATTGATTGGAGCTGATATATATGGAGCAAGATTTTAAACCAAATGTGCGGAATTATTTCTGTCCATTCAAGATATTATAATGTAGTGCTTTTAAATCAGAACAGGGGAATTCTTTATTCCCAGCATGCTTAAAGGTTCAAAGGTGTAGAGCTGGCTTTGGCTGGTCTCTGTATATGTCTAAGTTTTGTCCTGTTTGTGGGGGCAGGTAGGGGGAAAAGAGAGGAAATAGCCATCTTATGCAGGTGGGAGGGGAACCTCAGCACCCACAGCTAGTTCTGTCGACAGACTCAAGGACGCCTCTGTCAGTTGTGTGCCCTGTCCTGGCAGCTGAAGGGGGGCTTTGGGATTTTGGTCGCCCCTGTCCTCTTTCTGTCAAAGAGGCCTGAGCTATCATCAACACCAGGGACTCTCAACTGATGAGTGAGAAGACACATGACTGGGTACCCCGTTAAACCAGAACGACTAACATGGATGTACTGGGAATGTGGAAGTCCCACAATCTGTCTTACACAAACACTTACTTTCTTAGCCAGTAGCCATACCTGTCACACACACCTTTAAAAGAGAGCAAAGGTCTTCCTGTCATGAGGTGGAAGTGTAGGCCACTAATCATAGACGGACACAAGTAACTATAATGGGAACACAACTGAAATAGAAATTTTGGCAGATACTGATAGCCTGTGGTAAGTGAAGTGTTCCTGCCGCCTATGTTGGAATCACTCTAGGGACAGACACTACACTCAAAAAAAAATGCTGGGTTGTTTTAAGCTGACGTTAAGTAAAATATGGACAAACCATTGTTGTTGTTGCTGTTGTTGTTTTTTTATTTAAATGTAAATTACACTTTTTTTACCAAACAGTTGGATTTGTCCATATTTGACCAAATGTTGGGCTAAAAAAAGCGTAATCTCATAGCCATTCGTTTTTTTTTTGTTTTGTTTTTTAATTCAGTGGCTAATTCATATTAATTTGTATGATCTCAATCTTATATTTTAGTACAATTTGCTATACTGCCCTATACCTACCTATTGGGGGTAGGTATAGGGGTGGTGTTTGGGGGCATGCCTTTTTAAATCACATGAATGATTGTATGAGTTTGCCACTTTTCTGACAACATGTAAAATAATTATGCTTTCTCGTGAGACCAAACAGCACAGCATTGTTTAGAGTGTAGAGACTATAGTCTTCAGTGCCCTTTTTAGGGCCCCCCCCCCCAATGTTAGAGTTCTTGGAGCATTTATTAGTAAACCTGCAGGGGCTACATTGGTGCCATGACCCAGGTGGGAGTGAGGTTTGAGTGTACTGTAACAGAGGCCAGCTAGTAAAGAGTTATGCGGTAAACCTCACTCTCCTGGCCTCAAGAAGCACACTAGTGACTGACATTAAGAGCTGCAGTTTTAGTGTCCTCGTTAACGTGCCCACCTCCCGTGCCAGAAATGTAGGCTTGAAGTGGTGCAAGACTGGAGCGGTTACATTGTTGCTGTGACCCAGATGGAAGGTTTAAGGGCAGGGGGTATATTGAGTCTGGCAGCCTCTCTGATCAGAGCCCTTGGGATCTTCTTAAAGGAACACTCTACTTTTTGGAAATATTTCATTTCATCAAGTCCCCTAGAGTTAAACAGTTGAGTTTTATCATTTTTGAATCCATTCAGCCTAGCTCCTGGTCTGACAGAAGTGATTTTAGCTTAGCATAGACTATTGAATCAGATTAGATCATTAGCATCTCGCTCCAAATATTCAAAAAAAGAGTTTTGATGATTTTCCTATTTAAAGATTGACTCTTCTGTAGTTAAATGGTGTACTAAGCTTGAAGGAAAGTGAAAGTTGCTATTTTCTAAGTTGATATGGCTTAGAACTATATGCTCATTTCAGCGTAATAATCAAGGACATTGTTGCTGTACCATGGCTGGAGCAGGCACAATGATATTACACAGCACCTGAAAATAGCTTGGTAACAATGTAACTGCATAATATAATTATGGCAGCTAATAAAGTGTTCTGAGTTCTCACTCCTCTGGCCTAAATAGACAATCTAGTGAAAATGAAAAAGGCCATGTTGGTGCTCCTATACAACCATAGATGCTGATTTGATCCTCACTTGGGGCAGTTTGAATAGAATCAGAGTGGTTAAATTAGTGGCATGATCCAGATGGGAGTAAGGTTAGAGACAGTCCCTGATCAAGGCCCTTGGATTCTTCCTAACCCTTACTTTGGCAAATCTGTTCAAGGGGGAGTGTGACAGTGGTCAGCTATTAATTATATTAAATATCAATAAATTTCACTCCCCTGGCATCAAGAGGGGCACTAGTGATCAATGCTGGAGACTGTGGTCTTTAGTGTTCTTACAGTGCCAGCTTTCCACACCAAATATACCAGATGAAAAAAACAACAACCAGGAGAGGTTGATCGAGGAGAATCAGAGGGGTTACATTGCTGCCATGGTTCAGATGAAAGTGAGGATATTGCTCTTACCTCCCATGCCAGAAATGCTGATTCGACCTTAAGTGGTGCAAGTAGAACTGGAGGTTACAGCAGTAATTTTTAACATGATGTGTAAAAAAAAAAAAACAAATACAAAAATGTACAATTTTGTAACCTACAGTACACTACACAAACAGTACCCTATTTTAAATGAAAAGAATATGTCCTGATATTATAGCTGTTTCCAGCTAATTTAAACCTTTGCTGATAATTTAAAACAATATAATAACATCGGCTGATGGTTATATGTTGTGCATTTCAAACTGAAATAACTTAGGAGGGTGTGTGCTTGGCAAAAATCACAACTTTATTTAATTTATATCATATTTCATTTCTTTAAAAACAAGAGAATGTGCACCCTATGCCCAAATACGGAGGTGCTGAAAACCTACCTCTTTCTAAAAATATCAAAATATCATAGGAAAATAAATATTTTCGATCCGGCTTGAATAGTGCTGCTTCATTGAGGCAGATTAGGCTTAATTCAATTCAGAAGTTTCGGAATGTTATTTCTCCAGTTTTGACCCGCTCACCTTGAAAACAGGACAGCCAAACCACATTTATATATTTGAACTCATTATTTCATGCAGTGTGTTTCCTCTGCCTAAAACTGCCCCAGTGTGCGCAAGCTGAAATGTAAAACTACTTTGGCTTTATGAACAATTTGTAATTCAATTTGCTCTTAACCATAAGATTTAAAACGTCTTTCAGCACACCTCTGTTTCTCTTTTCCCGAGATTCTTTCGAACTAAGACCCCGATTATGTGTGAGATTTCCCATCTTTAGAAGTGCCAGCATCATGTCCTGTGTGGATGCTCAGAGGATTGACCTCATTTTGACCCCTGTAAAAGCAGGATTAGACTGGGACGGGAGCATAATGCGAGCAGCTCAAACTCACAGGGAGATTTCTTCCATCGCCGTGTCCTGACTCAAAGCCAGGCTGAAAACGGAAGCGGGACTATGAGCTAATGTGAGGCGAATGGCTCCAAAGGCTGGGACCCCCTTTGTTACGGGAGCTAATGTCTCTTTAACAGCAGAATCCACAGAAAAGGGCTGATTGTTCTGCCGTACAGAGGAACTAATTATTGTTAAAGGCATCTCTCGCTCTCAGATTGCTTCAAACTCAAAATGACCCGCGTGACACGGGAGAACTTTAATGGCGTGACAGAGAAAAGAAAGAGCAGTTTAATGGAGAGGAGCCCAAATCTGTTGGGTTAATGTCAGCGGAGACCATAAACTGCTGGCCATCCTATTGTGTGTGGCATAGGCTAGATACTTATTGTCAGCGGGGGGGGACACAAAGAATTTGACTGGAATTGTAAAGGTATTGAGATGTACTGACCCGTACTGTAAATTGACTTTTGTGAAGCTGCTCTCTCTCCACCCTCCTGCTCTTTTGTCAGCAGCCGGAGCAGCGTGCTCGGTTAAATACTGTTTTGTCATCATTGTGACCCCCAGGCGTTTCGGGACAGGCTTCAGGCATGTTGCTATGGAGAAGCTTGATGCAAGCATTTCCGTCCTTCCCCATTCGGGAATCAAATGTAGGCACGGATTTGCAAGGAAGTCTGAAGAAACAGGATGAAGATTATTAGATCACCAATTGAGTCAGAGAATGTCTTATAGTTCCTGATGCTCAATTGTAGTCTGCAGATCTCAAATGAGTCTGCTGAAAGGAGCAGGCTGATTGTTTATTGAATTTTGAAATACTTTTATTCTAAACTTTTTCTCATGGCAACATTTATTTGCTCTTGTTGGAATTGTCTTTGCTCGTTAGTTAACTATGCCAAGGATTTTAATGTTCCAACATGAGAATACGTGTTTTCTTCAATAACTAATTGTATATACAATATATATATATATACATTCAGCATTGGATCACTGGAATAAATGTATTATAAAATACGCATATCCATATAAAAAATTACTGTCAATTAAAATTATGTTTAATTAAAAGGATATTACTAAATAAATGCAACAATGGTGAGAAGAAAATATTCTTTCCAACATTAAAACATATTAATGTCTGATATTAGTTACTTTTCAAAAGTTATACTATATATAATATAACAAGTTATACTAAATTAAAAAGATAAATATCTACTATACTGAAAATTGTATACGTACAAACAAATTACATCTGCACATTATTTTCCAAAACAGTAAAATTAACATCAAAGTAGGGTTGTCACGATACTGGAATTCAATATTAACCAGTACTGAAATTTTTAAAATGTCCATTTCCAGCATACATTTGAGCGTTGTTAAGCTTGTTCTTAAACAGCGCTGATTTGCCATTGTGTTCGCGTGCTAAACAGAAATGACTGTGATTGGCAGTGAAGGTCATCGGTTCACAGATCTCACCGCGTTTTACTGCATGTAACCACAAATACAGGGACACTGGAGCGTTTTAATGCTGCGATGCATCAGCGGATCGCTCATATGTCAGCTTATAGACAAACCAGCTGATCGACGTGACTTTAAAACGCTACACTGTCTCTGTGTCTGTGGTTACATTCAGTAAACAGCGATGAGTTTGGTGAACCGATGACTTTCACGGCCAATCACAGTTGTTTCTGTTGAGCACGTGAACACAATGGCAAATCAGAGCTGTTTAAGAATGTGCTCCACATCGATCAAATGTTAGTGGGAAATGGACGTTTTTAAAATCGCAGTACCAATTGGTATCAAATTCCAGTATCATTACAACCCTACATCAAAGTAAGGTACAAATGTAAAAACAAATACTGGGTTCCAAACAATTCCGTCATGTCGTCACACCACCATTAAAGTTAACTTAATTGTTTTTACAAATTTAAGTTGATTGAACATAAAACAATTAAGTTGTCCTAAAAAAAACTCAAGAATTGTGATGTTTCACCTCATTTTAAATGAATTGTTTGAACAAGCATTAAAAAAAATCAGTGTACAAACACCAATAACCTCACAATCAAAACAACATTTTTGCTTCAATAAATTCAGCTTAGCTACAAAATATTATTAAGTGTTACGCTATTGGCAGATTTCAGTCCCTAACCCGGGAAACACGGACCCAAGGAGACTAAAGTATACAGTACTGTAATTCATCTTCTACAGTATAAAAACAGGAATTGCGCACGTTGGGAAAAGTGAACATGAGTCTGTGTAATTGCTGTGAATCAGAAAGGCAGAGGTGAGAGTGAAAGGTTTCCACTTGAAATAATGGAATCACAATCAGCGTGAGGGGGGTATTAGAGGTAGAGGCTGGTGAAAGGGAGGCGACCCTGGGAGCGTTTTAAATGGGCACTGTTTGACTGGGGCCTCTGCCAACCCCAGCTAGGGTTCCATATGTGTGCCTTTATTAGAACGGGATTGAACTTAATCACGTTTGGCTTATGTTGCGCCCTGTGATTGCTGAGAGTAATTTTCAGGGCCAGCTGCTCTTACGGACTCCCCACATTTCCCTTCGTCCCTTTTAAAGGGGACATATTATGCCTCTATTCATAGCACATTTAATTAATTAAGATAAACCTTTGGTGTCCCCAGAATGTGTTTGTGAAGTTTCAGTTCTAAATACCTCACAGATAACTTTTTATAGCTTGTCGAATTTAGCGCTTTTTGGGTGTGAGCAAAAACATGCCGTTTTTGAGTATGTTTCCCTTTAAATGCAACTGTGCTTCTGTTTTCCAGGAGAGTGTTTACAAACTATTCTGACAGAAACAACAAAACAAGTGACCAGTAGCGGATTAAAATAATGATGGAGAAGAAGAGGTTACAAATTCTAGATGCACCAAAACATTTCTGAATGGTTAGTGGATACATTTGCTGTATGTAGTTGTGAACTCAACTATTAACTCATTGACTCGCATGTTGTCTCTTTTCCAATGTGCTTGTCTGTGCAAATAAACATTACACTATTTGCAATATGCAATATTCTCTCATCTTTACAGAAAATGTAAGTCTTTAAAATGTAAAGTCTATTACCTAACTGTAATGTTGATAACGTCCATCCTTCAGAGACAGAGATGTACTTTAGAGTTGAAGATCCAGCAAGCATTTTTTGTGTTTTAAAGACATCTGATAGACGTCCAAATATAGGCTAAATTTGTCTGTCAGTAAAAATCTAATACACATTTAACAATAGTCCAAAAATAGACTAGTAATCAAATAGACAGTTTAGACACACTTCATGTGTGCACTCACTCATTCCTGTGTATTTTTGCACTATTGTTAAAAGTCTATTAGATTTTCGCTGACTGCCAAAAGTTAGCCTTGTTTTAGCCAAGACGTTTATGTTTGGATGTCTGTTAGCTGTCTTTTAAACACAAAATGCTTTCTGTGGAAGTCTGTAAAGTATATTTTGTGCCTATATATAATATTTTAGCGACATTCTTCAGCATTTTATTCAACAACAACGTCCACACACAGTGGCTCAGACATTATTGCTACATCCAACTTCATAACATCTGGAATGTTTTTTTCTTGTGTGGAGTGCAGCAGAGAGTAAACTGAAATGGTGCAGTTATACTGTGGGTGGGAACATGCTGATTATGGGGTGGTAATATATAATCAGTTAACAAACTACAAATACTTATTCATTCATTCATTTTCCTTCGGCTTAGTCCCTGATTTTTCAGGGGTCACCAAATCAGAATTAACCAACTACTATGGCATATAGTTTTACGCAAAGGATGCCCCTTCCAGCCGCAACCCAGCACTGGAAAATTTGAAAATACTCAAATTACATTAATTGAGTGTTTTTTTTCTCAGGGATTGTAACAAGTAGCTTTAAAAATGTGTACTTTTACTTGAGTACATTTAAGGTGCTGTATTGGTACTTTTATTGCACTATTTACCTTCAACCTGTAGTCACTACTTTATTTGTTCTTGGTATAGTAATAGAATAATCAGTCCCATGACTCTCATCCAATGAAATCTCGCAAAATCTCATCAGACACGGACATTTAATAAATGCAGCAAAAATGTACAGTTTGGAAAAATTAAAAAAAGATAAAGAAAACAAATTGTTACATGCAAAGTCTGAGACTGATGACAGAAATCATGAAATGGCCTTAAACAATAACTAAATGCACTACAGAGTGTTATGTGTTCAAACACATGCACAAGTTGCATGTATTCTATTAGTGCTGCATGAGTTTGGTTTGCAGCGCCAACTGCAGGACACCCATATCTTGTTAGTCAGGGTTCAAAGTGCACAACCTGAGGGTTAACAGATAGAGTTTTGCCCCTTAGGTTACACAAATTTCACTCCACATGTAAATGCTTCAACCTGCTCTCTGTCAGCTTATTATAGGTGCATTGCATATATTAATGTAATTTTTGTTCTCACAGTAAATCACACATTTTAAATTTATAGTCTATGAATTCCAAATAATTTACCTTACACTTAGAAACACCCTTAAATAAAATGGCACTGATGTAAGCTACATCTTTAATTTGCATGGAATAATTTACACATATACTTTAAGGAGGGCTACTTTCTACTAGTATTCAGAATCGGTACTTCTAATCGCCCAGTAATAGAACTTTTTCTTGCATTTGATTTTAAATTACACTGTATATAATAAGATCCCTTTCCTACGTCACTTGAAGAGCAAAATCTCAGTGCCTCTTTTTTCCACATACTTCCAGACAAAGGTTTACCAAAACAAAGTTACAGGGTTTTCCTGTTTCATGTTTTCTGGGTTGATAAATTCAGCAGGGACCCAAATAAAGCACTTAAACACAGAAATGTCAGATTTTTATGATATGTCCCCTTTAAAGCAATGAATTATTATGCTTATCGTGTTATGGCCGCTGTCCACTTCGAACACACACATAGTGTTGGAGCCAACGATAACTAGTCTGGTGGTCACGGTTCGGCCAGGCCGGAGATCAGCGGTGATAATCCGTCGAGATGGATGAACTGGGGCTTAAATGTGACCTCGGCTGAGAGGCAGTGCGGTCAGCTGTACATCTTCTCATGTCAGTGCAGCTTGTGATAGATTTGTGCTTGTTTTAATCGAATATACAGCCGGTCATGCTTTGATAATCTGGCAGAGGAGGGCTCTTGTAAAAGTGCCATATTAAATTCCTCAGCCGTCCACTCTACTGTGGTGTTTTGTTCCCTTCTACCAATTTCCAAAGGATGCTTTTGGTTTCAAATAACTTTGGCTTTAGAGCAAAGTACAGAATCATTTCTGTCACCAAAATTGCTAAACTATCACAGCCTACAACTATCACAAGTGACATTGAAATATGTGACCGTGGACCTGGTCTTGGGTCATGGGTATGTTTTTGGGAATAGCCAAAAATATATAATATGTGTCAAAATTATAAATGTTTATTTTATGCCCAAAATCCTTTGAGTATTAAGAAAATAACATGTTCTACATGTAAAAAGATATTTTCTAAATTTTCTATTGTAAATATATCAAAACTCAAATTTTGATTAGTGTTGTGCATTGGTATGCACTTTAATTAAACTTTGAAGGCGATTTTCTCAATATTTTTCAGATTACAGGTTTTCAAATATCTCAACCAAATGTTATCATATCATATAACAAAGCATACATCAATGGAAAGCTTATTTGTTCAGCTTACAGATAATAAATAAATCTCAATTTCCAAAATTGTACACTTATGTGCTGTTCTGCACCATAAATGCGTTATGTTTCTTTTTGTTTTTAAATAATCTAACTCCTGTTTATCTAACCAACTTTCTGTCTCGCTACAATCCAACCCATTCTTTAAGATCTCAAAACGCAAGGCTTCTGGTAGTACCTAGAATAGCAAAGTCGAGTAAAGGAGGTCGAGTCTTCTCATTTATGGGTCCTAAACTCAGGAATAGCCTTCCTGATAATGTCCGAGGCTCAGACACACTCTCTCAGTTTAAAACTAGATTAAAGACCTATCTTTTTAGTAAAGCATACACTCAATGCATCGCATAACGGTATGATGCATGAGTGTGCTCCACACAGGTGAGCTGGCTTGACAACCACCTGTAGAACACACTCCTCCTGTCTTAATGTGCCAGACATTGTGTTAGAAACTCTCATATGCTTTACATGTTTGTTTATATAACTGCTATTTCCATCTATAACAATAAATTTTTTGCATCTCGTTTAAATACACTATGAACAGCAGCTACGCTAATTATTTTGTTTATTTTCTATTTCCACCTGGGGATACTCATCCCGAGGTCCCTACAGACTATGCAGCGCCATTGATGCGATCCTAGACCTGTGAAGAGATGATCCCAACGTATCCTGGACCAGGCCGTAACCCGAGCTGATGCTGTGGTGGTCATGGAGGAATGGAGTGCATAAGACTGATTCCTGAAAGGCCACTGCGACAAGCAAGTCTACGCTTGATCCTGTGGGCCAGCCTGACCTCCCGCCGGTGCCCTACCACACCTGCAGCTTTCCACGATGAACGTCTAGCTTCTCCAGCCTCCGGCGCCTAGACTGCAGCTCCACACAGGAAGTTTGGCCAGAAGAATAATGATCGTGCCTAACAGAGCCTGGTTTCTCTCTAGGTTTTTTTTCCCTTCACTTCACTTCGTCAATTGGTGAAGTTTTTTTTTCCTCGCCACTGTGGCCACTGGCTTACTCGGATCGGGACTTGTGGAGCTGCGCTTCGGTGGATTTGCTCTTTAGTGTTTGAACTTTCAGCAGTGAAATTTAAACCACACTGAACTGAACTGAACTAAACTGAACTAAACTGAACTTCAACTCTGAAATCTAGACTTTACTAGAACATGTTAAGCTGATTTGACACAATCTACATTGTAAAAAGCGCTATATAAATAAATTTGAATTGAATTTGAATTGAATAGAATTTTTCTGAGCAAAAATACTGACAAATACATATTTTTACCACGATTTGCAAAAGAGCAACAAATAACCAACACATCTTGTACAGTGCTCCCTCACCATAACGCGGTTCACCTTTCGCGGATTTTTTTAGTGTAATTGTGTTCTGCACCTGATTGGCTGTAGACCATTGTCAATTAATCTCCTCTGTGCTGCGTCTCCTGTACAGTACAGAATGCGTTCGGCTCGCCACATTTACATAAATCTTTGATCGCCAGCTGTGTGACTCTGAAGTGCTGTACTGCATGTTTGCAAGTTTTCTCCCCAACAATGTCGATGAAATGTTCTACACCATCAAAGACACCTGCGGTAGCACCCAAAAGGCAGTGGAAGATGCTCACCATCATACAAAAAGTTGAACTTCTGGACAAGTTATGCGAGTGTTTAAAGTGAAAAGTGTGGAAATGTTAATGCCCGTCAAAGAAAAGTGTATAAAGCGTGTAGTGAGGGGTTTTACAGCGTTAAACATCTATAATAATTGTAGAAATAAAGCGAACTACTTTGCGGATTTTACCTATTGCGGGTTATTTTTAGAACGTAACTCCCGTGATTAACGAGGGACCACTGTATGTAGATATATTCAAAACAAGTATATTTTAATGATATATTAAATAATAATAATAATAATAATAATAATAATAATAACAATAAAATCTAATAAAATCTATACCATGCCTTTATCCTTCAAATTAAAGGATTCCTCAGCAATAAGTTTTTAATAAATCTACAAATTAGAATAAGTATGAGTACAAATAAAGTATAAAGTACACAATACAATAAGTAGAATAAGTAATTTTAACCTTTTTTACATAAATATTCATGTAACGCTGAATGACAATTTAACAGTATTTCACTCATATTGTCTAAAGAGTTATTGAAACATTAAAGCAGATTATATACATACAATTACTTTTGTAACTTTAACGTGGACACCAAAATGAGACCCTTTGACCCTTATATTTTATTTTACTTAATTGTTCGTTGCAATTAAAGCTTTAACATTGGTTTTAGGGCCGTAGTTTTACTCTTAGTTAACTATAATAACCGTGACACAATGCTGCTTAGATTTGCAACAAATTTACCCAATCATTAATCTACAAAACCATTTGTTTTTCAGCACGAACAAGGCACTTGTAGCTAATTAAAATAGTCACATGGGTCATTTAATTCACTTGTATTTCATTGCACCATTACAATCTCTGGCTCGCAGACACTACCTTATAAATTTAATACTGTAAACTTTTAACTCTACATGCACCTGCAAATGGGAAAACCACGAAAATGAGATTTTAATTCCATCTCTGACATCCGAACGGCACTGCGCAGTAAATAAATCATACGGCCCTGGAATCTCAATCGTTTTTGCAAGGCAAGGAAAACATCAGATTCCATTTGATTAGGGGCGAAATTAAAACGTACACACATGTACATTCGCATCAATCTATCTTCTGCCTCCGAAAGCACAAGTGATTGTGAGAGGTAGCTCTGCCATTAATTGCTTCCATATATTTCAGCCCGGATGAGGTAATTTTACGTATTTAGAATGAGTCAAACTCATTACAAATGATTACAAGGAGAATAGCGGACAGAAGTGCTCCGATTATAACTCGACCCATCGGGAATCAGGGTTGACTCTTGTCTGGCTAGCCAAAACAACATTTTGACATATCACTAAACTATAAGGTGATTTATCAGAGCTGAATATGAAACATATATACTGTATATAAATTAATTTATTTAAAAAAATATATATATATATCTGTATGCACTAATTTTTCTTGGTAAGCTGGATTTGTGTAAAATGTTAATATTAGTTTCAATACATTTCTTCCAAATTTCAAGATATTGGTATTTAAGTCTTTTCAATTAGCAAAAAAATATAAGGTGAATTGGTCAGAATAAAAAATTGTGTCGTCTAACACACAAAAACTTCCAAACTTACAATAAATATGTTGTCATTTACTGTTTTAAGTAGATATTGGTAACAATATACAATAAGGTTGTGTTGGTTAATGCATTTACTAACATGAACAAACAATGAACAATACATATATTACAGTATTTGATCATGTTAGTTACCGCTACCGTTAATGAAAATACAGTTGTTCATTGTTAGTTCATGTTAACTCATGGTGCATTATTAAAGTTGATATGGATGAATGTGGATTTTAATAATACATTAGTAAATGCTGAACTATGATTAATAAATGCTGTACAATTCTGTATTGTTCATACTTAGTTCATGTTAGTAAATACATAACTAATGAAACCTTATTGTAAAGTGTGACCTAGTTATTTATTTTTTTGCTGAAAAAAAAAATATATATATATATATATAGACACAAACATTATCATTATAGCCTAAAATATATAGACACAAAGATTATCATTTCAGTCTAAAAATATTTTTACTAGGCTAACTAATAAGTTCTGGATACTGACTAGCTTTCCTAAGCTCACAGTTTAAAAGCAGTTTTACAAACGTCGTTCCACAATTAAAACACCGATTGGACGATTATTTGAGATGATATAGATTTCAAGAAGTTGTACTGTCTTTTTAAACACTCTTTAATGTTCATTCATATGTTTTCCTGCTATAACTAAGTGAACAATTGTTGTATCTGACTTCATCCTGCCATCTCTACCATCATAAAGGCAGATGGCACAGGTCCCACCTTCATTAACAGGAAATAATATCGAAATCTGATTGAATGGAAATTTTGTTCTCAAAATATACCATGATATGATTGGCTACCGGCGGCACGGTGGCTCAGTGGTTAGCACTGTCGCCTCACAGCAAGAAGGTCACTGGTTTGAGTCCTGGCTGGGCAAGTTGGCATTTCTGTGTGGAGTTTGCATGTTCTCCATGTGTTTGCGTGAGTTTCCTCCGGGTGCTCCGGTTTCCCCCACAGTGCAAAGACATGCGCTATAGGTGAATTGAATAAACTAAATTGACTGTAGCGTACGAGTGTGTGTGTGTGTGTGTGAATGAGTGTATTTGGGTGTTTCCCAGTACAGGGTTGCGGCTGGAAGGGCACTCGCTGTGTAAAACATGTGCTGGAATAGTTGGCGGCTCATTCCGCTGTGACGACCCCTGATAAATAAGGGACTAAGCAGAAGGAAAATAAATGAATGAATAATTGGCTACCACTTCTTAGGTCATTTTCATGTGACAAAAAAAGTAGTTGCTCAACAATGAAGTTTTTTTTATTAGGGAAAAGTAAAATGTCAGGCAAAACACAATGTTTTATGTTCTTTTCACTCTATTAAACAACCATATACTCAACATTTCATATAATAATGAAGGCACTAGCCATCCCCCTACTCATCTATCAGGGTAAATTATTATAGTAGGTGAAGGTTCCCTGCGCGTGTTTTGATTTATACATTAGTGTATCCATCGCTCTACTGTTCATTTGAGCAGAGCTGGGTTTTGACAGCAACAGCAGTCTATCACATTTCGGGCAGCTGACCCCATTCATAGGCCACATATATCATGACAAAACCCTGATTTATGGACTTTTATTATAGCACTGTAATGTGTTAAACCTCCACCTGGGCTGCTAAAACAACTCTGTGGGTAAATCTGGAGGGAGAACTAACTCTCCGAGCTGTGAACTGGCACTCACTTTTAGCCCAGTAAACCCTTGAAATGTATCAGCCGCATATATGAGCAGGAAGCCCGGCTAATGTTCTGCGAAAAGCCTCAAAATCCGTCGACTTCACCTCGATTTCACCCGAACATTCCTGTCTTCGGCTTGGACTGTAATAATCATTATTTGCATTCCGCTTCAGATTCTGTCTATATTTGGCGGCACTATAAGAGGCGGATGGTAATGTCTTTTCTGTAAGGACTCAGCTGAGTGTTTGGAAACCAAAACCAAACACAGTGTTCATCATGAAAGCCAGCGCTTACTGTACTTCTGCTTCTTATAAATGCAGAGCTCACACTTAAGTTTTTAAAAAGTTACATTTACATTTTTTGTTTACTTTTTTATTAAAGTCTGTGTGAAAATTCATCATGTTTACTATGCTAGTGCACATTCTTTAGGTGAACAATTAACCTGTACAAGTTATTCCACTGAAAAAAAAAAAGCTTGTTTTGGTAATCTTCAATCAAAGTATGACCATTCGCTTGAATGGCGGTACATCTCTGATGATGTCAGTGTGGCGGCTTCAGCCACAATACTCTTAGCCATGCACAGCCACCCTCTTATTGATAATTTGCTATGAGGGAATGATGTGTTAAAAGAAAGCCCTGTTCAGAGGTTGGTAGTAATGAATTACATTTACTTGAGTAAAATTGTTGGGTAACATACTTTTTGAGTACATTTAAAGATGTGTACTTTTACTCAAGTACATTTTTAGAGAAAAAACTTTACTCTTCACTACATTTGGTGGAGTTCCTCCGATACTGTCAAATGGTAATAAATATGATCCATATGACTTGTTCACAAATATCGCAAGACCATGCGTTGAGGTTGTGTCGCGAGAGGTTGCTATAGAGACGTGTGTCCCGTTTTCGTTTAGAGTGTGCACACATGGCTGGAGATGGTTTTTTTTGTTTCTGATTTGATAACTATTTGGTCATTATAGGCACTTTTAACTTATTTTACAAACAAATTGTACATAATGCCCAAGTGTTTTCCCTCATATGCGCTCTCATACCTCGTAAACCCTACAGCCCTACACACGTTCATCAACAAAGGTTCATTCTAAACATTTTAATAAGCATTTTCCATAAACCAAATAAATTGAACAGCATGCTGTGGCAGGACTGTATTTGTATTGTATTCATTAGATTGCATGTACTCAACATATGCAAGAATAAGTATGTTTTTAAAGGAACTGCTGTTAAAAGGAAAAACTGATCATTTTTGAACTGAGTCATTTTTTCATCTGATACTTTTTTACTCTTACTCAAGTTACTTTTAAGATTGTTACTTTTACTTGAGTAAAAATGTCCTACTTGTACCTTTACCTGAGTATAGATTTAGAATACTCTACCCACCTCTGGCCCCTACTCAATAGTCAGGTTTTGTTGGAAGTACATCAACATACTGAAATAAAACCTCTCGCAGACTTTAATATCAACTTACCTCAGTCAAACAAACTAAAATATTAGGTTTAACGTTGTATAATTGAATTTTGTTGAAACATAAAAACATTTAATGTCATGACTTTTTGTTATATACATTTTTTACAGTGAATTATTTAGTAAAGAATAACTATGTGATAATAGAAATTTGGGAATTGTGAGATGCTTTTAGTGTCTACATGAACAAAAATAGATTTTATATACATAGAAAGCATGTTAAATGTCTGTGTCCACTTTAATATTTGACATAACATTTGTGACAAATATAAAAGGTAAAATTATTGCTGAAAGAAAGTTGATCTTCATTCAGTGACTTTACAACATTGTTTCAGTAAACAATAAAGCAAAATACTTATTCTGACCTATAAAATAATAACTCATTACATGATTTTATGGGAGGATTTTATAATCATTTAAAATAATCAAAACGTCTGCTGAGAAGTAGGTTAGTTTTGGTGGTTTAAAAGATTTTGTTGTATTTTGTCTGTTTTAATATTCCAGCAAAGGATTTATGTTCTAAATATGCCTGAAAAGCTTATTGTTATCTTGACAAAATTGAAATATATATATACATAGAACTGGAAATAAATAAATAAAATACAATAAAAAATGGTTCGAATGGACAGATATAAAGCCACAATTTTACATTAGTTTACTCACAATTCTGACTTTCCTGACTCTCAGTTCCCTCAGAATTGGACTTTATCTCACAATTCTAAAGGTACAAAAAGAAGTTTTTGTCAAAATGTTATGTTTGAATCTCACTTTTTGAAATTATAACTCACGACTTAACATTTTTCCCAAAAAAACAGACAGAACTACAGGTCATATTTCAAAAGAAAAAGTCATAATTGTGAAAGCTAAACTCACACTTTTGAAGAAAAAAAAGTCTGTGAGCTAAAAAGTCACAATTACCTTTTAAAATGTTTTTATTCATTGCCAGAAACAAGCTTGCATACTTTTGTCCTAACTGCAAACTCTTGAGCTTATATTTTGATTGAAAAATGCAGGGGGGCTTTGATTACAGCAGAAAATAGTCAATAATCTCATTACAAATCTATAAAGAAAAGCTATAATCATCTGCATCTGCACAAAGCATTCATTCGTTCATTCATTCATTCATTCATTCATTCATTCATTCATTCATTCATTCATTCATTCATT
>CAIGQW010001429.1:4634558-4655131 GCA_903798125.1 Danio choprae | reverse complement strand
TGTGTGTGTGTGTGTGTGTGTGTGTGTGTGTGTGTGTGTGTTTGAGAAGGTTGCTGATTTGAGCCTCGGCTGGGTCAGTTGGCGTTTCTGTGTGGAGTTTGCATGTTCTCCCCGTGTTGGTGTGGGTTTCCTCCGGGTGCTCCGGTTTCCCCCACAAGTTCAAAGACATGTGGTACAGGTGAATTGGGTAAGCTAAATTGTCCATAGTGTATGTGTGTGAATGAGAGTGTGTGGATGTTTCCCAGTGATGGGTTGCAGCTGGAAGGACATCTGCTGCATAAAACATATGCTGGATACGTTGGCGGTTCATTCCGCTGTGGCGAATAAAAATGAATGAATGAATGAATATTGTCCTAACAGCATATGCGCGACAAGATTCCAGCAACAAGAAATGTGGCTGTCCGCAACAAACACGATGCGACACAACAGATACATTTAAATACCAGCCATTCATTTAAATATTAGCCACTGCACTCTCAATAAAAATACAGTAGTAAGTGTTATTACCGTATTATTACATATTTAACATTATTAAAAGTACACAGGCTGCGACTGATGTTGTTTATTTGCAGTGTCAGTTCTGACTTTCGTTTTTAAACCGTTTATTACGTTTATTAAGACAAAATAAATAAATAAAGAGTACTGCCACCATAAATTCTTATTTATAATTCTTAGGAGATACATTTGTACATCAAGTTACATTGTAGTTACATTCAAATTACATCGTTGATAGGTTAATTAACCTCTAAATGAACATCTAAATATCTTGTAATACTTTTTCAACTCTTCAGTCTTCATTTGTAGACATGCAGTCATTTAACTGTTATCGTTTTTTTTGTAACCAGTAAGTCCCTGACATTTAAATTCCATAACCGTGGAATCCCTGAATTATTAAGATACTGGCTGTTTATAAGTACATAACTTTCATATTCTGCAAGATCTTATTTAATGCTACCCAATACCAAAAGCGACTGTAACTACGACCTTAATAACTATTAATAAGCAGCAAATTGGAAGGAAAAAGTCATAGTTGAGACATGTATTTTTTGATCGGTTATATATTTACGATGTTTCTTACCTGTTTTATTAGAATATATATAGAAGTTTTATCTTCTGCATAAGTGTTTTTCTGATATCCTCGTATTTTTGCTTTGAGAATTAAGTTTTAAAGGTACTATACAAAATAAATAAATAATAATAATAATTATTATTGTTATTTTTGGTTTATTAATAGCCAGAATTGAACCGTAAAACAAAGCATGACCAAATATTCCTAAGAAATGTATCAAAATATCAGTACTTTTGACAACACTGAAGTAAAAGACCTCCACAGAAACCCCACATGAAGTCCAGATAACCTTTAGTTCATCTGGTGCCAAAGCCTGCTTTCCCCCTTCTGACCTGAAACATAAATATGAAGTAGATCTTCCTCCTCCAACACTCCCTTCTCTTCTGAGCTCCATCAGTTCTCACCTCCATCCATCATTCCTACGCGTTTTCCCCGTTTTTTCCTGTCCTCCATCATTCAGAGCTGCAGATGTGTCGGCGTGGGCCAAACAGATGAGCAAGCAGCCCTTCATGAGCTTTCCAGTCAATTTTAAGGAGGTCTTTTGGAAAGTGACGGTGCCTGTGAGTTAGAGAGGAAAGAACAATAGACAATTAATTCAACGTCTAATTCACTCCTGCAATGCATCAACAGATCAGGATCAGTTATGTGGAAACAGCGTTCCACTGTGATCATAATCTGGGCACATCTAGTAGTTTCAGCAGTCAATCAGGGAGGAAAGCATCGCTCACAAGATGAAAAAAAAAACTGGGCCAGAGTAAAGAGAACATGACAATTTTAAGTTTATAGAATTTTAATTTTACACAGAATTACATATTCTCGTATGAGGATTCAATAATATGATTAAATTATATTTTTATTAATAATAATTATATATATTCAGCACCCTCAGTATCAGTTATCCTCAAACTTTTGATTTTTTCAACCCAATGTAAGCAGTTAGAATATTCAAATTAAGCATTTAAAGCAAAATTTTACATTTTTATAATATAATATAATATAATATAATATAATATAATATAATATAATATAATATAATATCAGTGCTCCTCCATGAACCGCCACCTTATCGTGGTGGAGGGGTTTGAGTGCCTGAATGATCCTAAGAGCTATGTTGTCGGGGGCTAATGCCCCTGGTAGGGTCTCCCAAGGCAAAAAGGTCTTAGGTGACAGGTCAGACTAAGTGCGGTTCAAAAACCCCTTATGAGTGAAATAAGATCAAGGACCTTGATGTCGCCCGGTATGGCACAGCCGGGGCCCTATCCTTGAGCCAGGCCTGGGGTTGGGCCTTGTATGTGAGCGCCTGATGGCCGGGTATTTTCCCACGGAACCTGGTCGGGCTTAGCCCGAAGGAGCGATGTGGGACCATCCTCCTGCAGGCCCACCACCTGCAGGGGAAGCCATAAGGGGCCGGTGCATTGTGGAACGGATGGTGGTCGAAGGTTAGGACCACGACAACCCGATCGTCAGACACAGAAACTGGCTCTTGGGACATGGAATGTCACCTCACTGGGAGAGAAGGAGCCCGAGCTTGTGTGAAAGGTGGAACGGTAAAAAGCCTCGGGAAAGACCCAGGACACGCTGGAGGGACTATGTCTCTCGGCTGGCCTGGGAACGCCTCAGGACCCCCCCGGAGGAGCTGGAGGAAGTGTCAGGGGAGAGGGAAGTCTGGGGTTCTCTCGTAAGACTGCTGCCCCCGCGACCCGGCCCCGGAAAAGCGGTTGAAAATGAATGAATAATATCAGTGGTGGAAAGAGGGCTGAAAAATCATACTCGAGTAAAAGTTACTTGCCCAAAAATGTAGTGCAAGTAGAGTAAAAGTATCTATTTACAGTAAAAAGTAAAAAGTAGCCCTTTTAAAAGTAATCAGGAGTAGTGAGTATTACACTGTGAAAGGTTGATGCGTTTACATGCAGTTTATGCAGGGATGTGTAAACGTAACTTTCTGTAGTGCATTTAGTGATTGTTTAAGGCCATTTCAGTCATTATATAGTAAACATCCTTGATCTTCTCATCAGTGAAAACAGTCTAAACAGGCTCTGGGTCATTGTGTGTAATGATTTTAGACATCTTGGACACTTTTAATGCTTCCAGAAGGTTTGCTGCATTTATAAAGCATCCATGTCTTCAGGTTGTCCAGCATGATGAGATATACTTTTTATGTGTGCATTGATTGGGTGAATCACAGGACTGATTTTTCTACTCAGCCTCTCCCTGTAGAAAGCAGGATGAAGGAAAATAGGGGAGTAAAAGCCCAAAAAATGTACTCAAGGGAAAGAAAAAGTACACATTTTTAAAACTACTTAGTAAAGTACAGTTCCTGAGAAAAACTACTTTATTACAGTAAGATGAGTATTTGTAATTTGTTACTTTACACTACTATAACAGTTGTCATACATTTGAAAAATTACTAGGTATTTTACGTTAACATATGAATGAATGAATTTGTATTAAGCATTGATTCTTAAAAATCGTCTTACAATATTTATACAATTTATATTAAGCATACATTTACACATAGAATTAAGTATTTATCAGAGGATTTTATTTTAAATATGTAATGTATTACATATGATTATTATTGTTGTTGCTATATTATTATTATTATTATTATTATTATTATTATTATTATTACTCAAACCTTTCAAAAATGTTTTAAATATGTACAGGTAAACTGTACACCAATCATGTCAATGGGTATTTACTTTACCACATCTATTCTAACAGTGATGGTTAAAAAAAAGCATAGGAAATAGGCTTTTTCTCATGAGTTATGATATCTTTTGATGTAATAATTATGTTAACACTATATGTGGTCCTCAAAGAAACTAAGCTGCCCGTATAAAAACCATTGTATGTTATGGTACATACTATAGTGTTTTTAACCCTAGCAAAGTATTTGAAATAATCTGTTGTGCTAATTCTAAATACCATAATATATACAGTACATAATAATACTCTTTATTACAATATGATTTAAAAACACTATGCATTTACTAATAATTCAAAAATGTTTTAGATGGATTTGAAATTGTCATTATTTTTAGACAACAGAAATCGCACCTATGACAGCCCCAGAAGGCCAGGAAAGAAATGAGAGAAGCACTAAAAAGGAACAGAACTGAAGAGACGAGATGACGGATATATCATCAATATATCATTTATAGTCATAAATAATGAGGGAAACAGACAAAGAATCATCCGTGCATGATCTGAGAATGACATACACATCCAAAAAAAATCAAACACAAAAGCGTACGCTGAGAGGGATTACAGCGATTCTGTTACCTATTGTCCATCAAAGGTTAGCCCTTTTGTAACTTAGGGGAGTTTTCCATGTTGTCTATTCTCACGTCGGGTGTCAGTTACTTCATTGGCACCTGCTAAAGATAATTATAGAAATCCTGCATTGTGCAAAAGTGCTTATTTAACCCAAACTGTGAAAATCAGCTTGCGAGGTGACGACAGTCTTGGAGGTCAGCGTTTACGGTCACCTGACTGTTTTTCTTTCCAGAGTTTATGTGCCCCGAATAAGTCCAGTTTAAATACTGCCATCGATCCAATACTATCTGTTCCACTCCGATGCATTTCAAGAGGCCAAACACGAGACTGGAGAACAAGCAAAGTTCAGTCACATTATGGCTTTTGAATAAAAAAACATGATGTGATTTTAAGCAATGAGGCTTAACTGAGCAACACGTCCAGCATGCCAAGAGCTTTCGAGAAGCGATTTGTTCTGCTGGGAGTCAGTGACAGCTGATTGGATGATAAGACGGATTGGCCCTTAAACGAGAGTTTGAGTCACTTGCTGTAGATGCTAAATGGACAAATGCTTTAATAGATTGAATAGATGGAAGACATAAAAATAGCGGCTGCTTTGTCGATGAGAACAATGTGGATTTTTTTCAGACATCACGATCGATTGCCGCCGTCATTTTTCAAGATCAGCGAGTCTGATGTCATGTTTTTAGTTATTTGGCTTGGCTGTTGGCATAAAGGTTAGGGTGGGGTTTTCAGATGTTTTTAAGATGAGTTTTGGTTGATCGGATCAAACGTAAACAAGCATTATGGTTTACACCTTGTGTTTATTTTATATACCTTTTGACCATTTCTTTATATTTTTGATATTTTTTTCTGAACTTGGCTGGTTTTTGTGGCTGTTTGTACTCAAAAAGACATCAAATGGATATCAAGAATTATGTCAAAAATGCAAATCAATTTGATGTCAAAATCTGGAGGTCCATATGACATCCACACATTGATGCCTTTTTGATCACCAAAATAGCGATTGCCACAGCGTTGAAGACAGCCACAGCGATTGATTTGTACTTGTTTATATGTATTTCTTATCTCAAAAACGGATGACCATTGACTTATATCTAGATTTATATTTGAAATAAAGTTTTTTTTAGATGATAGCTTCAGTATGTTAGTCATAAAGATATTTATAAGCTTCAGTTACGAAGTACACATTTACACTGGATTTTTGTATGCCTACAATGCATGTAAAATATCATGTCAAAAAAACATCAAAAAATTGATGTTTGATGTGTTTTTTGACGCCAAAGTTGACTCAAAAAGTTATTTTTGTTGCATGTTCAAACTACTTTTCTAAAATGAGCTGAATTAATTCTTAATTTTTAGGTTCGATCCACTTAAATCTGTAAAAACAATTAACTTAATCTATTTGTGTTGGGACAACAGGAGGGTATTGTGTGGAACCCAGCATTTTATACAGTGTTAGATGTCAGACTGATGTCATTATGCCATCAAGTTAGTCAACTGACAGAAACGATTAGCATTTTTTACATGTTTTTTGATGCTGTTTTGACATCAATGTGCCACAAAAGCCATCCAAATGATTGTTTTTCAACGACCTCTGGAAGTGTTCGAAGCTGGAGAAGCTCAAAATGTTTTAAGACCCATTTTAGACCTGGCTTTAGCATTGTGATTGGATTGAAAAAACAAAAGACATCTAAATACCAGGTGTAAACAGGGCCTCATAAAATAAAAGTACAAACGTTAGATACATATTGTACCAGTTCCAGTGACAGAAATTGTACCTTTTGATGTTTTTAATGTCATAGTTTTCCATATGAGACTTAAAGGGATAGTTCTCCCAAAAATGAAAATCTGTATTTAATTTAATCACTGAAGATGTAGGTGATTTATTTATTCAGCAGAATATTAAAGGAGGCTTTTAGCTTAATCCGGGGTTCTTGGTGATTCGTATATTGCAAATCAATCATCACCTGTTTTGTGCACTCCCGCATGCGTCATCAAGTGACCAGAAGCTCATGCTCAATACAATCAGATCTGTTTGCTCAGACTGTTGATTAAAGTTAATAATATTGTAAATAATGTTTCATTTCTTCCACAGACCACTCATATAACTTCACAAGACCTCAGTGTATCATCAGGAGCCAAAGCGATTGATTTGTACTTGTTTCTATGTGTTTATTTCTTATCTCAAAAACGGATGACCATTGACTTATATCTTGATTTATATTTGAAATAAAGTTTTATTTTTTTTAGATGATAGCTTCAGTATGTTAGTCATAAAGATATTTATACGCTAGTGTGCTCAAAAACGGACAAAATTTGCATTTAAAAGCTTGCAGTTTGTCATTTCTGCCTAAATGGATTAACATACTTCAGTTTCTCATCAAATCTTCTGACCAATCAAATGCTCTGGAGCACAGGTGTCAAACTCAGTTCCTGGAGGGCCGCAGCTCTGCACAGTTTATTTCCAACCCTAATTAAACAAACCTGATCAAACTAATTGAGTCCTTCAGGCTTGATTGAAACCTACAGATAAGTGTGTTGAAGCAGGGTTAGAACTAAATTTTGCTCGGCTAGGGCCCTCCAGGAACTGAGTTTGACACCCCTGCTCAATAGCATCTGACATGTAATAAACATCTGACATCATTCAAAACGCTTCTCATCGGCTTTTCATTTGAGGCACTTGAGCTCAACCACACTCACTAGCAGACCTGTGATAAAAAAAAACAACAACTACAGTGTATTAAATGGAGGAGGAGCCACTCTGTTTCCCGCCCTATCTTCAGGTTTCAGTTGAGATGACGTCAAACATTAAATTAAAAAATGCACATTTCACATCACTTCACGGGACGGGATTAACCGTTGTTCAGAGAAGTCAAAAATTCAGATCTCTTCACGCTGCACTCACATTGTGGGGAGTGAGTCTGAAGGGTTATTGTTCTCTTGTAATCCAAATATAGGCTTTAACAGTACGGTGTGCAGTCTGAGCATGCGGCGTGATCTCTGAGGCCGCGGGGTGCTGGACGCTTTAGTGAGGTGTTGTTGATGAGGAACAGAAGAGCAGACACGCAGACTGACCTCCAGCATAACTAAACATACAGATTTAAAAACAAATAAATCCACAAGGAGATATAAACTATATGGATATATAGATATAATATGACGGTTGTAAGGCAAGCTGTTATAACATACAATCAATATAATGTGAAGCACTGCATCTATTTATATGCTATTAGTAGTTACTTTTATTAGTACTTAGTGGTATCTTCATCATGAGGTACTAGAACCTTTTTATTAGCAACTAGTTCTTACTGTTTAGGTACAAGCACATTTTCTTAAAATACTAGTACATGACTTTAGATAACAGTTCTTCTCTTTAGATACTAGAACTTTTTCCTTAGATACTGCCTATTCATTAGATAGTACTTATTCCTTATGTACTAGTACCTGTATTAGGACTTTATTGACGGTTTCTATTATAGCAACACATTTTCTTTACACTTTATTCTAAGGAGTCCTTGTCACAGTGTAACTATTCATGAAACTATTGAGAAATATTAATCAATTATGTGAACTTACTATATAGTAAGGTTTAGCACAGAGATGCCCAAAGTAGAGTCCGCGGGCCAAAGTTTGCCCATTGTAACCTTTGATTTGGCCCACCATCCCATCTTAGAAGAGAGTGAGAATGATGGAGAGGGCTGATGTGTTTTATTGCTGAGCTACCAAACGTTGCAAATGAATCTGATTTTTTAAAATGTAAATACTGTCACTCGACGGATAGAGTACTTTGCAGAAGACATCAGTGAGCAAATCAAGGCAAAAACTAGTGTAAAAGAGGTTGTTTTTGTTTTTACTGTAGTAAGTTCATAATAAAAAGTAAAAAATAAAAACATCCAGCCCACTAGCCTCAATCAAGTTTGGTTTTTGGCCCTTCATAAGGAAAAGTTTGGGCACCCCTGGTTTAGCATGTGAGTGAGGTTTATGGTTAGTTGCATGCAATTATACATAATTAACGGTAATTAAAGTAGATGGAAAATATGCAACTACAGCCCTTTATGGTGATCTGTCATTGAGATATCAACTATTTGACTAGTATTTCTACCAACTTTGCCTAGAACATAGTTTACACTAGGAGTTATTCATTGTTACAATTTTTTCATCAAAACTTGTTGCAACCATAACATTTTTTAATTGGTAAGTTATAGTTAAGCTAAACAATACAATTTGCATTATGCAAAGTTCTGTTTAATATTCAGCATTGTTTTACATTATGTACTGTTTCATACACAGTTTTTGGTAGCATGGATGGTGATGAAATTCCACCTGATTAAATGTCAATCTAAAAGGTGCAATAGAAGATCCTGGAAAATGCTAACGCTAGCCTGGTAGCACTGAAAAGCCTACTGTACAGCCCACCCTGCAAATCGAAATGAATTTCCACTAGACAACATCACTACAATACTTCACATAACATTCACCAGAGAAAACATTTTAGTTAGTAATTACAATACCAAACTTAAAAATTGAAGCTAGGTTGTTGATGTTTGACTGCCATCCTCTGTCTGATGATGTAATCCTTGGTATGTGATTACATATATATTTTGACAGCCAAGTAGAACAGCCTATCATAATGTTCAGACCGAACATTTTAATTGGACAAACTTTTCTTGTTCTACACCTTCCACAGAATATTAAATTACATATAAATGCATACGGACCTCTTCATTGCTATCAGGATGCAAAGAGTCTTTCAACCAGCATAACAAAAATATTTCCGAATACAATCACCTACTGAACCTTTAACTGTCCATTCTTTAAAAATAGATGAGCGTAATCCATCAAATGCCAGTTTCTGTCAGTTTCAGCTGTGCCATATCAGTGGCACTGTTATGACAGCATGAAAAGCTCTGAAGGTTTTCTAATACGGCCGTCCCGTTCCATTATACCACATCAGACATATTCACACATTCCAGCGATTGTGTTAATATGGCAGTGCCGTCACCTGCTTCTCTGCTGTCTCCAACACGAGTGACGCGACTGTCCAGCGAAACCAACTGCTGGATCTGCCTTCAATCCCAGAGTTCCTCACAGCTGCAGCGGATTAGAGAGAGTCTATGCTTCACTTCGCTCTTATCTGTGGACTTCAGCACAATGATTACATCCGTCAAAGAAACATGCAGAACATGGTATTTATGAGGTACAAGTAAACCATTTTAAATTAATGATAAAAATGGGATGAGAATCTTAAGCTGACATTTCCTATATACAGCCTTAAAGGAACCCTCCACTTTTTATTTTTGGAAACAGGCATTTTATAAGTCACCTTACAGCTAAACATTTGAGTTTTACCATTTTTTTTATACATTCAGCTGATCTCTGGGTTTGGCGGGCGCACTTTTAGCTTAGCTTAGCATAAACTATTGAATCGGATTAGACCGTTAGCATTTCACTCAAAAAAAATTATACTTTTTGATAATTTTTCTATTTAAAGCTTGACTCTTTAAGCATGGAAGGAAAATGAAAAGTTGCTGTTTTCTAGTTCAATGTAGCGAGGAACTATACTATACACATTCTGGCGTAATAATCAAGGAACGTTGCTGCCGTACCATGGCTGCAGCAGGTGCAATAATATAACACAGTGCCGGAAAATATTCTCAAGCTAGGTAACAGCACTATAACATCATTGTGCTTGCTGTAGCCATGGTACGTCAGCAAATGTCCTTGAGTGAAATGCTAATGGTCTAATCTGATTCAATGATTTATGCTAAGCTAGGCTACATGTGCTCCCGCCAGACCAGAGATTGGCTGAATGGATTAAAAATAGTTGAACTCTGTTTGCCTCTAGGTGGAGTGTTCCTTTAATAGTATTCAAAATAAAATGTTGTATATACAGCATAATGAAAAAATATAGTACGATAATATTGTGAACTGACACAATACCAATCACAGAAACATAAACACTTCAGATGTAAACATAGTTAAATTCAACCTGCTTAGGTTTAAATTCAATAGGCTTTATTTTAACGATCTAGGCGCATGTCTAAAGCGTGTGATGCAAAAGCATTGAGGGCGTGTCTGAATCCACTTTTGCTATTTTAAAGACGGAAAAATATGCTTTGCGACGTGACGTATGGTCTAACAGGGCTGTGCTTATTCCCTTAATGAGTTATAGATGTGTTTTGAGCATAACGTGCATTAAACCAATCAGGGTCTCCTCTCCCATTCCCTTTAAGAGTCAGTTGCATCGCGCCATGGTGCATTTGCTATTAACATGATGGACTTTGTAAGTGGAAAAACTGAATGTAAAAACTGAATGCTTCATAGCGAGAAAATAGTTTAACAGACCATCTGTGCCTCCTCCATTCAGCCTCTTTACTTAACTTTTACTCTTTACTTTACTCCTTTACTCTCGTGGATAAGGAAACAGTGGAAACTCGCTTCACTGAAGACATCCATTAGCCTACATATTTAATTTCATTTGTTAAGCACAAAGATTTGTTTCAAAACTATTTCTAAATTCAGTTCTAATTTCCCGCAAACTAATAAATGAACAATAATAATGAAATGTGGTGAAAATATATCCAAACACACGTCCTATGCCATATATGGTGAAACATACAACTCTGAAACCCGACAGATGGACAAATCTAAACTTGTTTTTATTAATACAAATATAAAAATGCAAACAATAAATAATACTGCTAATAATTATAACATTATATTAAAAATGACATGAATAAACTGAAAAAAGCCCCCCGTACACGAAGAAGAAAGTAAATACATTTATTTTGTAACATTTTAATTATTATTTTTTTTTTCATATGTAAAGATATTTGTGTATTGATGTACATGCTGTGTGTATTAAGCGTTTGAACCTGCATAAGCACATAACTAACGCCCTTTGCACTGGACTTTAGACCAGCTTTTACTCGGTCAATGAAGCGATCTATTTCAGTTTCTCAAATAGCAATACCAATAATGCATCTTAACACACCTCCTTTATAGAACGGCACACCCATGAGTCCACAAAGTGGCACAAATGGATTTGCTATTTAAACGTGGCGCAAAACTTGAAAATTAGGGTTGCGCTGGTCTGAAAATAGTAACAAATCGTGCCAAACACGTCTTACGCCTTATTACGTCAGGTGTATGATAGGGACCATAACAATTAATAACTTGACTAGAGCTGTGCAGTAGACAACTAATATATATATATATATATATATATATATACACACACACACACACACACACACACAATTCAACAAAGACTTCATTTAATTTGCTTGTATAATAAATATGTAATATTAACCCCAATTCTAAAGTGTAGACGTTTTTGTAAAACTCAACAGGGCCAAAAATATGTGATTTGCTGATTCTCATTAACCAAAACTACAAACTTTCCAGTAAACAAAAAAAGTGTATTTTGGAAAACACATTTGGATTTAAATGGCTGCAACACACTTCCGAAAAGATGGACAATGGTTACATTCTCATTACAAAGTTTAATAATCTGGAAATTGAGGATACTAACAGTTACTTTTTTACAAGCTAATTTGAACAAAATAACTAATTCCGAATGTTAAATAGCCCATTAAGGATGCTTTTTTTAAAGCATTGTGAATTACAAAGACAATGGATGTAATCATAAATCACCTTAATAGAGTACAACTAGGTCAACCCATAATACAATGGGTTACTATACAATTTGGTGTCCTCATAACCACATAAACAAGCACACATACACACAAAAAGTCATGTCATTAAATTGCAGTCTTTAATAATAAAACACCTTTCATACAAAAGTATATGTACAGTGTCACAGCGATTTATGGAAACAATTCGTTTTCTTTATCATCTTAAATACATCAACAGTCAATCAAGCAAAATCTACAAGAGGCAGAAAAATCAACCAAGAGTTTCAGGTCAGGATCAAGTGCAGCCCAACCATTACCAATCTTTCCTGACAACACTGTGATCTTTTCTTAGAGGTGATCGTTACATTCATGATGGTATCCCTATGGAAGAGGAGCTAATTCATCCAAAAATAAGTGCTGAATACTGCATAGGGAAAAACACACAAACAAACAAACAAACAAACAAACACGCACGCACGCACGCACGCACGCACACGGCTCTTAAAAACAGTGCAAGGCCATGAATATTGGTGGAAATTAGAGATAATAAAACAACACATATGAATGGTGTAAGACATAAAAACAAGAAGACAATGGAAATCCTGCTCCTCCTCAACAGTATACAGTGCACATCATGTGTGTTTTGGTTTTTCTGATATCGGAATAACTGTACATTAAGAACGTTTATGCCACGCCTACACTGGAAATGACTGATGTCGCACGGTTCCCATTTTAAAAGCAAAGTGGTAGAATATACCGATATGCATAGGGTATTTTAGAATAAAATAAGAAATGTTATACACAATGTTAGCGCGTATTAATATTGGTTATCTGCAAATGATGATTTAAAGGTTTAAACATTAGCTTGAGATCATGAGTGTAAAGGTCAAATTCAATTTAAATGTAGGAAATCGATTTGTAATCCATTTATAGTTTCCCAGTTTGGTCCCACTTTATATTAAGTGGCCTTAACTAATATGTACATACATTGAAATTAATAATTCGTTACAATGTACTTATTGTGTAAATACATGTTTTTACATTGTACTTAAGATTGAGTAAATACCTGCATGTAATTACATCTGTAATTAATTTATTTTATTACATATTATGTTATTAAATCCATTACACCTTAACCCACCCTTAAACCTTCCTACATCACAAAACCTGTCCCTAACCTTACCCGTTTCCCACCTCAATGACACAAAAAAATGTTCTGCAATACATTATGAACACATTAAGTACATTGTATTTATATTTTGATGCAGGTAAGGACACTTAATATAAAGTGGGACCCTAAATGTTAAGCCTTGTGAAGAATTGTGGAGATTTTTGTCTTATTTTTCATTGTCACATTTGGCTATTTGTTTTTCCACAAAATGTGTATCTACATTAAAATGTTCCTTTGATAAATCTATTTTAAGCTTGGAACAAACAAATTAAATTCAGGATATTCAGGACAACAATATTCCTACTCAACACCCGTGAAACAACAATAATTCAGTGCCATTTAAGCAAAGTGTCATTATTTGCTAACAGGCTTTCATTTTTTTTGGCAACTCTTTCGAAAATGCAAATTTTTTATGCAAATGTTGTAATATTTTGCATATCTTTTTAGAGTAAAAATAGCTTTTTTTCTCCATTTTCTGCTTTTGAGCAATTTGAAAAATAAATTAAAATAATGTAATAATAATTTTGTGGATGTCTATGGTATGGATATCCAAAATAAATATTATCCCAAATCACTAATCTATTTAGTATAAGGAAAATAACATTTTATATTTTAACCATTGGATTGAATTGTATTAATAATAATAAAAAAATCATTAAAGTATGACACTTTTATGATGGTTGTTTCTTTGACATTATTTGTCCTGTGTGGAAGTGTCTCTAACTTTTTCAAACTGACAAGCAAGGGTTAAATGTAGTTTTATTTTAATAGAAAAAAAAGCTATGGTGGCTATACGGCGATCAATGGCCAAACAATCCATAATAAAAGTTATTTTTAAGGAAATAAGAGCTGTTGTAAAAGCCGAAACGGGCTGTCAACAAGGCAACGTAATGAACGCTTCGAGTGTAGACAGAATTGTGGGTCATAATAGGAGTTTTGTAATGCGGTGACGTGCTGCTCGCATCCGGTGTTGACACAGCGTCAAACTGTGAAGCACAGCTGTCAGGGTTTTATAATTCTGGCTGAATAAATCAGAGAGAATACAAGGTCTCGCAAGGGTCAGGCTGTAAATAGCTGAGGTTTTTGTCTAATGGGTGAGCGCGTGTTTTTCATCTTCTGGAAGCGGGACTTGTGTGTGCCGATTCAGAAAGGGTGTCATTGGCACATGTGTGTTCCTCGCCCTTTCTGGCCACTCTGACCAATAGAGTGGAGCCTAATGTATATATGGATTTGGCCTCAGGTTGGTCCTGGTTCACCAGAGCTCCTGCTGTAATACTGACATTTGAAGGCATAGTTTGACAGTTCTGTTTTCATTTACTCACAATCATAACACTGCAAATCTTTATGCTGAGGGATAATTCACCCAAAAATGAAAATTCTGCCATCATTTCCTCACCCTTCACTTGTTACAAACCAGTTTGTTTTTTTCGTTCCATTGAACATGAAAGAAGATATTTTGAAGAATGTTGGAAATCTGTAACCACTGACATCCATAGTATTTGTTTTTCCCACTATTGATGTCAATGGTTACAGGTTTCCAACACTCTTCAAAATATCTTCTTTTGTTTTCAGCAAGTCGAGAGTTAGTAAATGATGACTGAAATTTCATGTTTGGGTGAACTATACTCTTAAATGAAGTAACCGTACACATTCGGGCATGTAGATATGGGAATGACCATCTGGTGAAGATCAAACAGTGATTTAAAATATGTAAATTAAATCATTAAATTAAAAAATATTTAGATGTTATGATATGGAAATTTGGACCAATGCCAATATCTACTAACAAACTGATAATTGATAAATATAAATATAATAGATAAAAATCTTGATATCATTTTTTTTTTTTGCACTATTACGCACAAGGAAAGGTTAATTTTCTTATCAGCTTGATAAAAGTAACATTGAAAATAATGAATTATCTGTCAATATAATACCGATATTGCAGCCAATGCAACCTTTTTTTCAGCCATTTTGGGATACAAACAGTTCTTCAGCAGCTCTTCTTTTGAAATGCACAGAAGATAAAAAGTCATGCAGGTTTGAAACAACATGATGATGAATAAATGAAAACAAAATGTTCATTTTTTTGGGGGATGGGGGGGGGGGGGGGGGGGGGGTGAACTATTCAATTAAAGGGATTTAATCACCCTCAACTGCTTCCAAACCTTTATGAAATTCTTTCTTCTGTTGAACACAAAATAAGTTATTTGGAAAAAACGCTAGACACCTATAAACAATGACTTCCATAATGTTTGTTTTTCCTACTATAGAAGTCAATGGTTACATTTTTTCAGCTTTCTTCACAATATCATCATCTGTGTTCAACTGAAGAAAAAAGAAACTCGGCAAACGGTTTTGCAGCCAGTGAAGAATGAGTAAATAAAGACAGAACTTTACAGGACCGCTTGTCCATGCACACAGAAAGAGATCCAGCAGGCATTTCAACCACAAACATTCTCTTTATTTCACTTGAGAGGATAATAGAAATGATTTGAGAAGTGCAAATTGGTCAATAATCTGGATTTTTCCTAATAGTGTTAATAATCATTATAACAATATTAATAATATATTTCTTTATGCAATGTCTATACTTGTGGTCGAGGTGAAATATCCCGCAGCTCAACCCGTTGCTCCTTGCTCCACATCCCCATCATTTTTCTGAGTTCTTCCGCGGTCGCCGGAAGCTCGACATGTTCTCTAGTGCATAGATGCGCCGCGAGACCTCCTCAATCCCAGCGGCGTCAAACTCTCCCAAAACCTGTTCATCGCACTCAACCGCAACTGCGTGCTCCACTGGGATGCACGGGTAATCGTCCAATCTGGCACCACCTCCCAATCCCAATCCCAATCCTGTGGCTTCAGTGCCCATAATCTCCTCCGCTTGCTCTACTGAGCAGCAGATCTCTCCTCCGCTCGCAACGCCCAATTCCACACCCCCACTGGTGGGCCCAGCTGAACCATTCATCGTCCCTGGGTGCTGAGGGATGGAGTCGGACGATAATGTACTAACTATATCAGTAGGAACATCCAAAGGTTTCTCCAAATGTTCCTCAGACACAGTTTCTCCATCCTCAAGTGTTTCCACAGCCTTACCTACTTCCGAAACCTCAATGGACAGCTCCGTTTGAAGCTCCGGAGTGGTCATGGGATCAGGTTGAGCCATGGCCGTGTTGTAACTAGGCGGAGGTGTTTGGCATTTCTGTTTATCTGCATCTGAAGCAGCCCGCCTCCGGACATCCCGTTCAGGAGAACTGGAGAGGGCCGGAAATCCCACTTCGGATGCTGCGGAAACGCTGAGATGAGACTTCAGAGGGACGGGGATGGACATAGAGGCATGGTGCCTGTCGCTGGGAGAGAGAAGAAAGAGAAAAACGGAGGCAGATGGTTATAATTTGCAATCACCTTCAGTGTAGAGATGGGAAAGAAACTTAAGAGTGTGAAGATGCTGATGTCAGTGAAGCTTCTTTGTTGCTGATGGATGGTCTCATAATTCATTTACACACACCGAGAGCCTGGGAGAGCGCTCTGATCCTCAACCTCACACACGCACTCAGACAAATACACTCGCACTGCTCCCCCCCTCCCTAAAACACACACAGCTGTTGGACTACATACATCATCTGAAATATGACTGCTAGAAAGTAAAACAATTGTATAAGATTCGTCATCCTTCATGGAGAGCTGAAACAAGCTGCAGTTATAAAAGTAATACTGCACACATCCAATAACCAGGTTCTCTTACATGGAAAAAAGACAGCATGTTAAACTCGAAGGGAAAATAGATATATTTTACTAGATTTTACTTGGATGCACTCACACTGAGAATTAGAGTAATAATGCAAAAAAAAGCTTTGCCATTATAATTGAAATTGTATTTAAACCTATACGACAGGTATATTCAATTGTAATAATATTTTACAACATTACTTACAATACCTTGGAGATAATGAGTAATTGTTTTTTTTTTCAAAAACACACAAAAATGTTTTACTTCAGGACAAAAATGTAAAGATTATGTCATTAAATTATATTTATAAATAGGATCTAATGCTGTTAGAGTTATTTACACTGTTAAAGAGTTATGAGAGACTCTCATGCTCAAGCATGGGTCAGATTTATATATTTATTTGAATGCAAAAAGTTTTTTTTTGGAGCACTGTTGACTTAGAAGATCTGCCCACAGTACACCTCCAGGCATTAGGTTTTTCCAGAGACAATCAGAAAGCTGTAACTTTATCTTAAATGTATTTAAAAACTGAAGACTTTTCAGAGAAAAGATGGATGCAATACTACCCCACACGTACCCCATAAGATTTGGTTAAATGAGCATGATACACCCATTTCAATGATTTTCGAGCCTTTGAAATGCTGTTGTGATCTAAATGAACATCGGATACACAAAATATTTATAATATACTCATATTATACCCATTTATTCATTCATTCATTTTCTTTTCGGCTTAGTCCCTTTAATAATCTGGGGTCGCCACAGCGGAATGAACCGCCAACTTATCCAGCATATGTTATACGCAGTGGATGCCTTTCCAGCCGCAACACATCACTGAGAAACATCCATACACACCCATTCACACACATATACATACTATGGACAATTTAGCCTACCCAATTCACCTATACCGCATGTCTTTGGACTTGTGGGGGAAACCGGAGCACCCGGAGGAAACCCACGCGAACACGGGGAGAACATGCAAACTCCACACAGAAATCATTTCAAATCATCAACTCCACTTTTCAATCATTAGTTGTTTGACCTGCAAAATTTGCTCTGCATTGAAGTCATGTGACATTTTAGAACAGTTTTATTTACAGTATGTGTAACAAGTCACATATAAAAAAAAAGGTACTACACAGAATGCAAATGTACACTGTACACGTTATCCATGTGTTTTTATGAACCTTCAAATACAGCATGTGTGGCAGTGAGATATATGTGGTTTAATTCCTGCGTGTCTGAACAGGCTGCGATGCAACATAGCCGCTTTAATGTCCTCCAACCACAGCCACGAATTTCATTACCAAGAATAAGCAAAGAAACATGCTCCCAAATTCCTCATCAGTTCACTGAAAACAAACATCTAATGTGTAGCGTGTATTGTGTATTTCATTTCCCAAATGATTCTTCTTGCGCTACGGCACATAATCAGATCCAGTTTTCAGATGTGAAATTGGGAGAGACATTTCCAAATTAAATGCTGCTCCGAAACAAAACTGTAGTGTTAAAAAAACAGCAGTCAGATCTCCCCGCAAAGAAAAAAAAAAAAAAAAAAACCATGCCGACTAATCACGGCCGCTGATTGTGCTAATGAGCTACAGTGCTACGTCTCTCAGGCTAATACATATGATTACGGGTTATAAAAAATGTCCTATCGGCACTTCAAAAATTGTCCACTTAAGCACGTGTTATGTAGATATGCAAAACATATGGGCTCCATCTAGACAAGTGTTTAGACGTCACACCCCTCGCAGGGAAAAAATAAAGCATTTTTTTGTTTGGAGCAGGAGGCTATTTGTTACACCGTGCTTCCCGTTATAAATGAGTTCCTCTAAACATGTGTCAAACCACAGCCCTTAATCAAGAGCAAGGGGCCGGTGTGTGCTGGAGATTTGAAAAAGGGGCTATTTGCGCTCAAGCATGCCAGACTGATCTCCTAGAACCGTCATAATATTTTTCACGCGGCACATTTTCTTAAACTTGGCTCTTAATATGGGCCAATTAGGCCGCCGTCGCACCTCCCTCGCTGGCAGGGAGAGGGAGCCCATCTACGGACGTCTCGTGTGGGAATGGGGATGGTGGTCCGGGGGAGAGGAGGAATGACGGCGCGGCAGAGGTGTGTAGTCTTGTGAGACAGACTCTGGAATGAGAAACAGACTCGGGAGGAATTTTAGGCAAACCACAAATTCTCCTCGGTTGGGTGAGAAGCAAAAATAAATGCAGGATGACGGTAAATAAAAAAAGATAGTTTGAATAATGTTTGCTTAAGAGCTTACACCTCTCCTGTGGACGTGGATGTACTTAATTACATTAACGGGACACTGCAAATAAACAGCATACTTTAGGGCTCCGTGCTGGTAATAAACTGCCAGTACTCATTCTGTTATGTTACAGACTTCATTTGAATTGAATTTATGGATTATTTATTATACAATATATTGTTTCAAACCACTAAAAAGACAATAAAAGAAAAGGAAATAAAAAGTCTTTTTTAAAATAAAAAGTTGAATTTTCAACATCAAACGTCGACAGAACAGAGATCAAGTTCCCATGATGCAATTCATATCCATAAATAAAATGAACACATGTGAATCACAAAAATACAAACACTCAAAATATTCTCGATTTTATATAGCACAATCAAAATTCAATGTGCAAAACTGCAGTTGCATGTTCTGCTGTATGAATGCCAGTTTTGTTTATTACACACACATTTGAGTATGAGTGATGTTCGTGACAGTTACATCACAAGCATTTTATACTGTTTTATGTGTCCTAACACTGAGGGTTAAGTACATTAGTTAACATGAACTATCAATGAAAGCTAAAATTGCATTTAACATCATTTTAACAATTGCTTATCTGTTACTGAGTCTGTTATTATTATTTAATGGATTAACACGACTGACAATAATTAGTGTAATTTTTTATGAACCAACATTCAGTTTATGAATGTTATTTTGGTCATTCATTTATTTATTTTCCTTCACCTTTATTTATCAGGGGTCGCCACAGCGGAATGAATCGGCAATTTATCCAGCAAATATTTTACACAGCGGATGCCCTTCCAACCGCAACCCAGTACTAGGAAACACCCATGCACTCCCACATTCACACTCATACACTACGACCAATTTAGTTTATTCAATTCACCTATAGTGCATGTCTTTATACTGTGGGGGAAACCGTAGCACCCGGAGGAAACCCACGCCAACACAGGCAGAACATGTGGCTCAAACCAGGCTCAAACCAGCGGGCTCAAACTAGCGACCTTCTTGCTGTGAGCCGACAGTGCTAACTACTGAGCCACCATGCCACCCTTATTTTGGTCACACTTTACAATAAGGTTTCATTAGTTAATGTATTTACTAACATGAACTTATAATGAACAGTACTTGTAGAGCATTTATGAATCATAGAACATTTATTAATCAAAAAACATTTACAAATCCATTCATAAAATCCAAATTCCAGCTAGTTAACATTAGTTAGTTCCTGTTAAGTCACAGTGCTTTAACAATGAACTTTATTTTCCTTAACTAACGTTAACTAACGTAATAACTAACCGTTATTTTTTTTATTTGTTAATTATAATTTGTACATTTTTTATGAACAGTGTCACCCTGTTCATAACCACACACACACACACACACACACACACACACACACACACACACA
>CAIGQW010001429.1:4592267-4618374 GCA_903798125.1 Danio choprae | reverse complement strand
ATTTATTTTTTTGTTCTAATAAAAGCCTAACAAATACATTTATGCAAATTTAATACTACAAATCGGTTGATTTCTGATGCCATTTTATTTTATGTAACATTTTTACTTTTTGGGGTCATTTTTTTTCCCTCCAAATCTATGGTGCGAAAGATGGTAATAACAAATCTTTTGGCAGACAAAGTCGTTTATTATATTATTATAGGCTATTTTATGGCGTACAAGTGGTTATATCAAAGTACAGAGAGAGTGCCTATTCATTAGAGGCCGTCAGAAAGACTACAACATTTAAAAAAAGGGCTTATAACATTATAAGAGAATAACTGAGTGGTGAGTCACAAAATATAATGGCAACGTAATATACTATGGTTTGCAATATTATAGGCACATATGGTGCAAATTAATCGCACATGTAGAGAAAATGATGACTGGATGCTAAAAGGAACATTTTACACAGCCAACATTATGAATTTTGTTCCTTTAAACTTTTAACTTATAGTAATTATAGTATTATGCCAAATTGAAGCATTTAAAAATCAAAAATCAAACATTGCCATAAAAATCTATTGTTCTCATTACATCTGCAAATGTTCTAAATTCACTAAATTCTTCCGTGAATTGACATAAACAGCCAATTACAATATACAGTATATGAAATTCAAAAATTCATCCATTTACACTGTCTATTTTTCTATAATTGGTCCATTCACCAGTCCATTCACCCACCCATCCATCCATACCTCCATCCAACGCCCATCTATGCATTGCTATCTATATTGCTATTCATCTATTATTCCATCCATCCATTTATCAGTCCATCAACCTCCCATCTATGCATCCCATCCATCAATTTATATTTCTATTCATCGGTCTGTCCATCCATAGGGCTCTAGACTAACTTTTTGCAGTGGTGTGCCTAACTTTTTTCTTAGGTGCACAAAAAGTTTCAACCGCATTGCATTTAACATAACACCCTTCACTATCTCTGGTTGGTTTAAACCATGCCATGGGCTAATGTGTGTCTGCTGTAGTGTTGTCATGATACTGGAATTTATAACTTCGATACGATACCAAGAAACATATTGATATTTGATATCATTTTCGATACTGCAAGGAAACCATGATGATCCAAAATCATACGTTTCATGTATATTTCACATGTATTCCACAAGCTCATGTTTTTTTTTCCGGTAAGAGCATCCATCCATCTATTCATTACGCCATCCATCCATCTGTTAATCAACTCAAAAGTCCTTCCATCCAATTATCTGTCTACCCATCTATTCATTCACCAATCCAGTCAATAGCTATGTTTCCATCCAAAGATGCTAATTAAATTTGTGCGCAAAACTGGAATGTGGCATAAAAGACGTGCGAATCAAGCAGCGTTTCCATCCCATGAGTCAAAGATACCAAAAACGCCACTTCCTGATTAACTGGCGCCAAATATCAAAAGTAAAAACAGAATTTACTGCGGTAGGAGATGCTGTGTGAATCTTTTGCTCATTTAATAAATTACTTGCTCCTCAGAAGAGAATGCCGACACCAATGAACACGTAGTGGCTTAGGAATGCGTGTGACGCGAAGCACAAAGGTTCTTAACAATTCTGGAGGTAATTAATAATATAATGAAACTAGTCTTACGTCTCTGCTGTCATCTACATGAAGCCTGAGTGTAAAGAGTGTAAACACTTTTGATACACTCACAGGGTGCACAGACACCTGCCAGAAAACTGCCCTACAACGCTCCCAGGGCCCTCACCAGAGTCGTAAACTTGAATGAACGGAGTAACATCAGCCCATGTTAACCCAAGGTGGTGTAACTCTAAACCAATACTCCACTTGCAGGGGTCAGCCTAACCTGTTAACACCATCGTGACAAACAAAGATGGCCATTCATCCCATCAAGTGTGGATGGAGGGGCCTACAACTTAGAGTGTGTACAGGACACCTTTCTTTAACTGTTGACAATATGTTTTTAAATGTATGTACTGTACAGTTTTGTCTCTGACGTTCACTGGGTTCTGTTTTTATAACCCAATATGGAAAGATGGATTCATTCCGGAAACCCACACAGCATTTAAAAAAAAAACTCATTTGGTGCGCAAGTGCCAAATAAAGCCATTAAAACATTATTTTCATTTCAGTTAAAAAGTCTGGCGCAGTCATATAATTTGGAATAGAACTTGCTGAGGGTTTCTTTATTGGGCCTGTTATTCTGGGGTTCCATAAAGGGCACAAGAAAAAAAAAAACATGTAAGATGCCCAACCTTCACTGAGCCAAACACAATCACTGCTTATTGCAATAAAACCTCCATTCTCCCATTCAATTGTGCTCTGTGCTTTAAGAGAGGGACTTTATAGCAGAGGATTGCTTAAAAAGCCTCTCAGCAAAGGTCAAAGGTTGGTGCTCAAGCTCTGAATGGAGAACATTCCTGTCCATCTCTCTTGGTGACAACACCTCCTGGATCTTTGGTGCAATAAGAGGTAAAATAAACACTTTCGGTGTCAACTAAGAGATTCTTGAGCATTATTAAAGGGGCTGTAAGGATATACAAGACAAAAAAAAGGATCTGTTGAAATGAAGCCTTGCTGCACCGTGACATAATTTACGGTTATGCTAGAGGCCGTTGCTAGGATAAACAGTTGAAAGAGATAGTTAAACCAAAAATTAAAATGTGATGTTCGTTTACGCAACCTCGGGGCATACAAGATGTAGGTGACTTATTTTGTAGAATATTAAAGATTTTAAGCTGAAACCTTGATCCTTAGGTTAATAAAATACAAGTCAACCCTGAAAAAAAATCTTACTTCAAGTTTGTCATGTTTCTAGTCCAAATATAATATTAAAATAAAAAGCATTTTCTAGACATGTAAAACACAATGTTTTGTTTTCAGAAACCATATGTAAAAATTAAGTGAGTTTTTCCTGAAAACAAGCTAAAAAATCTGCCAAACTTTTTATTTTACTTACACCACTGGCTGTTTATTTTGTTGTTATAAGGAAAAACTCCTTATTTTTTGGACAAACCTTTTATTTGTCCAAAAAAAATCAACATAAGAATTAATAATACGATTTTTAAATATTTGGACAAAAAACAAGACAAAAACTTGAAGAAAACCAATTTTATCTGCTACTGGCACTTTGTACAAACCTGATAATACACTAAGGTCTGTGCAACTTCCTTTAACTTCATTAATAACAATATTACCTGTATTTTTTTAGCTGCATAAAGCCTCAATGAATCATCATTGATATTTAGGGATATTTACTACTTTATGCCTTATTTAATGTTTTACTGAAGAATTAAAATCACCTACATGTTGGTTTTCCTGAGTGTAAATGAATAATCCCTTGAACACAATCTAAATACAATAGACGAAAGATCAAACAAAGTCTGAGAAGAGGGAATTTTGCAGTAAACACTTCAATCCAGAAATTGTCATGCATTTTACACCAATGATAAGCTGCATAGCAAGGTTTATCATTGTAATTGCAGTTGGGGCTAAAGGGTGCTGACAACCTCCTGTTTGGAGACGATGATAGATCTGTTTTTTTGGAGTTGAACAGTAGGTTGTGCGTTCCTGAATCTGTGTTGCTCAAAGTGTAATCTCTCAACGCAGGTATGACAGCCTGTGCCTCTTCATAGACAAAACAAACACAGATTCTCTATGAAACTCCGTAAGGCCCTTTGTGATTGTTTTCTAATCGCATTTATAATGCTGGGTGGTCTTTGGTTATATATCAAAGACACTGTACAAAAAAAAACAGTACTGTAAATTAAAATGGGTCAACAGAGATTTTTTTTTTAAAGTGAACTGCACGTGACAATACTAACAAGATTATTAAGAGTTCCATTCTTCTGAGATTGTGAAAATATGTTGGCTTTGAACATTAAAAATACAAAAATCTGACAAAAACAATTAATATATAAAAAGTCAGTAATGTGTTTTTATTCAAATTAAATGTTTTATGGTTAGGGTTTTGACTTGAGAAATAAATATGAGATTTATTTCAAAACCTTGAAATTATATATAGAGAGAGAGAGGGAGAGAGAGAGAGGGAGAGAGAGAGAGAGAGAGAGAGAGAGAAATCAACATTTTAGCTTAAATAAAAAATAAAACATAAAATAAATAAATAAAACAAAAATTGCAGATTTCCAATTATTAAAATTATATTAAGTTTAATAAATGCAACAACAACAAAAAAAGAACTTATACCTGCACCTTGCTGTAACTAGATAAACAGAACTGTGTTTGCCTGTGATATTTACAGTAGTATAAGAACTGGGTGTACTGTACTACTGATATGCAGACTTTCCAGGACTAAGCTAACAGTGAGATAAAGTGAAGGCTGATATGCTGAAATATCTGAAGCAGGGGATTGTGGTCTGCTTCACAACAGCCGCAGCACAAAGTCTACATTATACTTCCCAAAAGAACAACACTCCAGCAAGAGCTCCTGTATCAGACCTCATAGAACAAAAAAATAAAATAAAATCACAAATAAGAACAAATATCCAACCAAGTTGTTTTCATAACAGAGGATTTAAAAAAAGAGAGCAGCCGTTCACCATTTTTACACAAACATTGAAACCATCAATATGCACATTCCCATAGAAAACCGTCGCCCGCTGCAAGACTTTATCTCTTCCAGAGCCTTTTGTGATTTCCAACAAAACAGAAAACACTCCCAGGATTTGTCCAGCTAGGTTTGGCATAATCTTTCCTTTTGTGAAATGAAAAGTGCCCAAACAAGAGCCAGTTACAGTATACGTGAACAAAAGGGGGAGATTTTGATAAGCATCCACAATCCATGTTTGCGTAATATTTTAGATGGAGATCACTGGCAAACAACACTACTGTACTTCAAGAAAGTCAGCAAATCAAATGTAGAACACTTTGGAAATACTGTATACTATCTACTATACTAACTGCAAATAAATGACTTTCCTACATTTTCTTGACAAGTAAAAAATATTGTCTTTTTTATATTATTATTTTTATTTCTAGAAATTTGAGGTCAAAAGTGAGGGAGTTTTACCTTAAAACAAACAAAGCAATCTGCCAATAGGTTAGCAAAATAAACATGCTTTCGCTTTGAAATAAGGTTATTTTGCTTGTTTTAAACTTGTTTTAAAAATCACTTATTTTTTGTTTGTTTAAAGGAAAACTTATTTTTAAGGAAAACTGACAAAGACAAAAACAGTCTTTTTTTGCAGTGTATACTCTACATATGAACTCTTTCTGATTGTGATTTAATAATGTGTGTATTTTGTTAAGCTGATTTGAAGGGATAATTATTAGGGGGAAGCTTTATGCAAATAAACTTGACTTGAATAAACGTTAAAAGTAGTAGATATTCATTATAGCAAAGCAGAATCCCATTGGTTTTAATTGTGTACCTAAATTATATTCTGTGTGATTTAAGAAAAAGATTATGATATCATCCATACACCGATACTTAAAGATACATGGGACATGTCAAAATAAAAGTTTGGTCTAAAAGAGATTTAAAAATACTTCAGAATGCACTTTTTATCTGTAAGATTAAAACAAAAAAAGATTATCTTGTAAGATTATAAAATCATTTTATATGTTTTAATAAAAATAGATATACTTTCTGTTTACTGTGTTGGCTGTAATTAGTTACAAAGTAATTACATTTAATATCCGCTGAAAAAGTAAAGAGATTACTTTTCATTTTTAGATAACTGAATTACGGTTACTGTACTTAAAATGGCTGCACGGTGGCGGAGTGAGTAGCACGATCGCCTCACAGCAAGAAGGTCACTGGTTCGAGCCTCGGCTGGGTCAGTTGGCATTTCTGTGTGGAGTTTGCATGTTCTCCCCGTGTTTGCGTGGGTTTCCTCCGGGTGCTCCGGTTTCTCCCACAAGTCCAAAGACATGCGCTATAGGTGCATTAAGTAGGCTAAATTGTCCGTAGTGTATGTGTGTGAATGAGTGTGTGTGTGGATGTTTCCCAGAATTGGGTTGCAGCTGGAAGGGCTGCGTAAAACATATGCTGGATAAGTTGGCGGTTCATTCTGCTGTGGCGACCCCAGATTAATAAAGGGACTAAGCCGAAAAGAAAATGAATGAATGAATGAATGTACTTAAAATATACTTGCTTAAATACTGTACATAAATTCAACAGTCCTGTATTAAACAATCAATTCAGAGAATTGACAATTTCAAAAAAGAAAAATTCAAAAGAAAAATTAATCGAGAAACGAGTTCATGACAATATATAGTAAAGTATAAATACAGACACAGGAATATTATATAAAATTTTGTTATTCAGATATTCTGCATACTAATTAAACTTTTCAACTAAAGAAGGATAGATTTATCCAATAATTGTACATGCTTAAGAACTAATAAAATGTTTTAGAAAATGTATGTCACTACAGTATGTATAAAATATGCTATCATTACTTTGAAACAGTTTAGTTTTGATACATGTTGTATAAAGTGTAAGTGCTAACTTTTTAAATAAAACTAAAAGGTCTTGTTTGCCTCGGATTTAAATTGAAAGCTTAATTTTTATTTTCTATGTGTTGGGATTTATGTAGATTTTTAGTATAAAGTCAATTATGAAACCATTTGCATAACTTAAGTAAACTAAATACAATTTTAATGATGTAATTAGTAACTAGTAATGAATTACTTTTTGAAGTAAACACTGGCTATATCCTATACAATTTAAATAGGAAAAATACATCAACATTTGAAAATAAATAATTACTGTAATACAGCTTCAATGAGGACCTACTGTATTTTGGCTTCTTGCCCTGATTCCAGTTCATAATCTCTCTTAAAAGCTTAGTTAAAAGCTTGTACAGGTTAACATCAAACAGAAAGTAAATTATACCAGCCTAAGACTCTGTGATCTTTCCAATACACAGACTAATCCCTGAGAGACTGAGATAAATGCCAAGCCGATATCACTTTTCCTAATGCTACTACATCCTGATCCAACACACCGCAAAATGTGGGCATTTTCATGGGCAGACCTACAGATGGCAAAGACTACACACAAAGTTCCCATTCTCCCCTTCCTGAAAAACAAGAAAGGAAAAAGGGGAGAAAAAAGCAGAAGGATTGAGATTAAACCTTCCGATCGGCTCGCCGTCTGAAACAGAGTCGGGCATTATTCTCTTTTCAGCGAGTGGTTCGACAGGAGACCATGCGAATATGGTTAGCACCGCAAACTAAAACAGAGCCGACTGCTATAAAGAGCCACATTATGAATAACGTCCTGCATTTTTCCGCTTCTCACACCTATTTGCCCAGGCCAAAACCCACAGCGTGTCCCGTTAATGGTGATTTGGTTAATGGCCATTGGTGGAAACAGGACTTTGGCTGGCAGCTCTGAGCAGAAACAGACTAATGAGGCTGATGTGAATGTGTGTAATGACTACATATTCCTCCAGTTATTGAAAACGCTGTTACAAAATAGTGAGCAAGTAACCATTGAGTTTAAAATGGGGATGGAATTATACTTGCTGGCCAATGTCCATTGCAAGTATTTAGGACAGAGTATAGGGGTAAATCCCTAGCATATCATCATTGTCTGAAGTGAAATTGAGTATAAAAAAAAAATAAAATTTTAAGTTATTTTAGAAAAGTAAAGAAAAAGAATAATGTTTTGTTCTGAATTGGACAAATTTAAGACTGAGATTCTAAAAATAAATGTCAAAAATATGGTTGCATAAGTTTTTCTCTTCAAAAACAGTAGTCTAAGTCGATTTGTGAAGCTAACATTATTAGCCCTCATTTGAAATTGTAATTTATTTTATTTTTAAATATTTCCCAAACGATGTATATCGGAAATATGCATTTATTTTTAACACATTTTTAAACATAATAATGACATTTTTTTTGTCTTTGCCATAATGACAGCACATAATAGCTTACTAGTTATTTTGCAAGATGTTAGTATTCAGCTTAAAGTGCAATTAAAATGATTAATTAGGTTAGTTGGGTTAACGAGGCAAGATAGGTAAAGTTAGGTGAAATATTTCTTAAAGAGCTAATAATATTGATCTTAAAAATCTTTTTTTAATGTTGAAACTTTTTAATTGCAGCCAAACTAAAAATAAATATTATTTTCTCCAGAAGAAAAACATATAATTAGAAATACTGTGAAAATGCCATTGCTATGTTAAACATCACTTGGGAAATATTTGAAAAAGAATTCAAATTTCACAGGAAGGCTAATGATTTTACCTTCAAATGTATAATTTTAAGTAAGTAAAACTAAATAAATAAATAAAAATATCTAAATATTAATCCAAGAAAAAATATACGTGACCTAAATCTCTCAGAGCAACAATAATTATATTCTTAATTCCTTTTGAGTATGAATTTTGTTAAACTATATATATATATAAGGGCTGCACGATATTAGAAAAAACTGACATTGCGAAATTTTATTTTTCCATGATATATATTGCAATACTGAGTGTAATTTCACCAGATGAAATGAATAACTCTACTTGGAAACTGAGAATCATAATTTTAGACACAGGAGAGCATCTGCATAAAATATAATAAACCAATCACAAACATTGATAAACACAGTAAAGCAACAATATTCTACAAATAAAATGCAGTGCTTTATGATTTTCTGAAAGTCTAGCAATATACACATAACAATAACATAAATAATATTAATCTTTCTTAAAGTTAATGGAGTTTAAAAATGTTTACACAGTCACAGGGCCTAAAAACACACCTAAATAATAAATGTTTTGGCAACTTTATGGTTAAACATTGCAATGACAAATCATGAGTGTTTTCAAATGTAGCTCTGGGTCAATTATAAAAACAGTTTGACATTGCAGATCCTGCGATGTGACTATTGCGGATGCGCATGTTGCGATATCGATGCTGAAACATTTGACATCTCAAAATAATATATCCCAAAATTCAAAGTGGGAACCTTATATGTTCAGCTCCCCGAATGCTTCACAACCATCCTCTATGCAGGTACCTATAGCTAACGCCAATTCATTTCTCTGCGGTAATTTCCATGCCAAACATCACACATCTGAGAGAAAGAGACGACATCTCAACTACCGAATGACATCTAACACCAATTAGTGGCAATACGGAGGTGTCAGGGAGTCATGTTGGCCGGTGAGCGTCTGCATGGGAGAGACTCCAATTAAGCCATTCCAGACTGTTAAACTTCCACTGGTGTTTATTTAACAGCCACTTTCACTGGCCAGTTAACTCTTTTTCATCAGCTGTGAAACCATTACTGGGGCCCAGGGAGAAGAGGGAACCGGTAGGCCTCACCCCATCACCAAACACTTCATTCGCTCCACACAGATTTCCATAATCTCTCTGGGTCAAGTTCATGACTAATGGCTTTTTTTTTTTCAAAATCCTTGATAAATATTAATTCTTCTTCCAGGTCGAGTAATGGAGGCTGACAGGACAAACGCAAGGTGAAGATGATCCGTCTTAATGGAGCGATACTTTATGAGTCCCAAGAGAGAAGCATGTGACAATTGGGATGAATGTGAACGGAAGAGAGAATCTGAAAAAAGGGATCAGAATGAAGGATAAATTATGATGGAAAAAGAAAGCTAGATTATAACCGAGCTCTTGTCCATTTCTTGATCTTCTTCAAAGTATATCAGCTCATCCGTTGTGCCCAAATGAGATGGAAAAGCTGCAGATCTGTAGTAATAAAACCCAGATGGCTTCAGAAAATGGTCAGAAACCTAACAGAGCATCGGGCTTTTGCTCTTTTTTTCTCTTTCTTCCCCTCATCAAATCTCCACCAGATGGAAGTCTATTTTTTTCTTCTTCTTCTGGGAGACGGTTTAACTTCATCAAGGGAGAATTAGCTAGCAGATGTGTAGAACAAGTTAAGCCTGACGCGTTAAAACAACCTGCAAAGCTTTGGTGTAAATTAAGAAGAACAACAAGTCTTCCTTCCTGCAATGAGAACGAATAAAACGTCTTGGCAATCTGCAGCAGGGACAAAGAAGAGATCTCTAAACCAATCGACTTTCTCTTTTGTAAAGATGTGTTCTGTGACCACGGCGATGACAAATCTGGATGACTTTAAAAATTCACTGTCATTTGAGGAGAATTCAAGCCCTCGTTCGCTGTTTTACATCTAAATGAGAACACTATAGCATAAGGATCTGATATTTAATAAAGTAATTACAGATGTTCTGATACACAGTTTTCCTTCCTGATACCTGGGCTTAGGGTTATTAGCGGATACAGAGTACTGGACCGATACTTTTGTGTGTATCTGAATATACATGTTAACTAGGCCTGTATGAACTGACTGAATTAGTTTATTTGATGGTGCGCTTGAGACAGAAATAATGAGCAAATGCATACAGTGAACTAGAGTATTTTCTTTTTATCTGACATAAATTAACTTCAAATGCATAGACAAATCTGTAAACTAAAAAGTGTATTTTAGTTTTACAGTATAACTGTATAAAACCTTCAATAAACAAATATGGGAATATAAAATAAATCAATATGAATAGAATAAGTCCATAACAAAAAAAAATTTAAACATAAAAGCACAAGAGTACAAGTGCACCAGTTTACAAAACTAAAACTAAACTTTACAACAGACTCGGTGCTGCTGTAAACAGTGCATGCTTGTAGCCCTACAGCAAGTTGTCCTATGTTTTCTTTCTGATTGTACAAGAGGAATTTAGGTGAAAATGGTAACAGATCAGATTATGGGTTCAAGTACTGGCCAATACCAATGCTAGAATTTTGATGCTAGGAAATGCCACCCGTACCAATATCGGAATCAAAACAACCATAAAATAAATGAATCGAAAACTACATTTTGAACAAAAGTAGAGAAGAACAAAATTATTTTTTTTGCCTAAGCATACTTTTAAAAGTTGAAAAACTTCTCCTGTTCAGTCTGAGGAGATCAGATGTCCCGGAGTTAAAACAACACTGAAGACCTGCTTTAAAGTAGCAATTTCAGCGTAATTCTAATTGCAATCAACACTGACATTGCTTTTCATGTTTAATGTCTTGACTTCAGTGCCAATTCACTATTATCAGATGTTTTCTTAACCACTGTCACTTTTAGTGTATCTTTATTTTGTTATTAAAAGGAAACAGCATGTAGTAATATATTCATCCAAAGTCACTCTCAGCATTTCCTCTAACAAATAAATAAATAACCAAAAAATGTTTAGATATTTCAATCTTCTTGTTAGTTTAAAACGGACAACAAAAAATAAGTTTGTTGCGAGTATACTAAGGGCTTAACTATATTGTTACACACTGAACTGTGACAAAAATCCATTTATAATGTCTTCTATTATACATTTTTCCCATAAAAACTGAAAATGACTAAAGTGGAAAATGGTTTTAAGAGAACAGCGAAATTAGTCAAATTATCAGCATGTTCATAGTTATGTTCACAACCTATAGAGCTTAGATGTGCAGTCATTTGTTGGAAACTAAAGGTTTGTTACTGCCACAAATTAAAACATTTTGTCAGCTTTTGCTCATCTTCATGTTGTTCCAAACTTGTATGACTTTTAATCTGTGGAAATCAATAAAAGATATATTAAAGGACTGGGTTTATCCACAGACAGAATCCCACTGACTGGATGGACAACATGCACTCTTCATTTCTTTCTGTATAGTAAGAAAGAAAAACAGGATTGGCACAACATGAGAGTCAAGAAAGGCTAACAAAATCCTTTTTATTTATGTACAATGGAACCAAACACTTGAAATACACTGTCCAGGCCACAAGATGGCAATTTGTAAACGCAGTAGTGTGTTTTGGGGGTTGGTTGTACCACTGAGTGTGAATAAATTCGATTTTGTTATGTGAATCAATAAACATTAGTTTTGAAACAGATTTTCGTTGTAAAATCCTTGTGAAACAGAGGCCCCAACTTTGCCGCGGTCTCTTTGTTCGTGCAGTGAGACAAACGACAGCTCTGAAAAATGGCAGCCAGCTTTACGTCACCACACTGTCTTGATAAGATGACAACTCAAAACACAGTTGGAGAATAACAGGAACTTAATAAACCCCTCGCAGACTACATGACGACTTCTCCACTTATGCCTTGTTTTCTTTATTCCAGGACGCCATTTGTCAGTCATTATGAAAACTGTTAGAAAAGTAACTTTTAAGGGGCTGCAGAGGTTATCGATTATATGAAAAAGGAACGCTTCGTTGGAAAAGTGCAAAGAGAGCCAATGGAGACTTTACACCACACAAAACTACTCTAAATTTAAAAGCAGCTGGAAACAGTAGCCCACCTATTAAGTCATTGACGATGATTGTCCGCCAAGTCTTTTTTTTTTTTTTTTTTTTTTTTTTTTTTTTTTTTTGCATCTGTGAGAACATTTTTTCATTTTTATTTGGTAAAGAGCTCTTGTCAGCGGAGCTAAGGACTTGGCAGGCGTAGACTGGATGGTTTGAAAAGAACATGTTCTTGAAAAACCTGGAGTCTAGTGTAGGAAGCTTAAGGTATGATATGTATTCACCTCAAGATCATATATTTGTAGATTTGGACACTAGCTTTTTCACTAAAAAGATCATAAATTCAAGTCCTGCTTCCAAAAAAAGGTGTACGAAATACCAAATTACCTGATGATATAGAATTGGCTCTTCTTACAAAAAATTTCTGGCTCACGGTCAGACTCCAGGCTCAAGGGAAACCCTTCATCTTTTTGTGGGCTTTCCCTTTCCATAGAGCAGTAAACAAACATACAAACACATACAGACACACCCGCATCGTTAGTGAGCGACTGGAGACTGGGGACTACCTTTTCTGGCACATATATATTTAGTGGCTCTCTCTCCTCTTTGCGGTGCGAGGCGAACCCCTGGCTGCCGACCTAAAACCGTGGAAATTCAATTACAGCCATTTAAGTGTTTCATAAAGCCATAGGAGGCTAGCCAGAGGTATGCTTATAAAACCAGGAGCAAGTGAAGGTGGCGAGTGCTAACGGTCCTGCGCTCTCCCTGTAGCTCTCTTTTTATACTCCCTATTTCCATCTGCACCTCTTTCCTTGCTTAGAAACGCTGAATGGGTTACCAGGAGGACAATGACAGACAAAACAACAGCCCCAGATACACTCGTAAATCACGGTGGGTTGGCTGAAGTCCCGGTACTAAGAGTAGGCCGCTGTTTCTGAGCTTTACGTGCATTCAAAAGCTCATATGGGAGACCCACACGGACATCCAGGAAACACTAGCCATTTCAGAATCCATTGAAAGTCGAATGAGCAAAAAATGGAGAGAAAGAAAGTTTAAAAAATTCTCTAAAGCTGGAGCAAAAAGCTGGTGTGCCTTAGGGCTCTGTCTTAAGGCCAATTTATGTTTTTTGTTCTGTTAGTGTTTACTCACTCTGTCTTTCCAAAGCTGTTACTTTTATTCTTACTTGGAGCATAAAGGAAATATTAGATAATTGTTTCCGTCAAACAATTCCTTGCATTTGGTACCACTGTGGACTGATGTTTTTGAGCGTCAAAATGATACAAATGCTCATGGACCATAAAACTTGCGTACAATATTTCAAGTCTTCTGAAGCCATGAATTAGCTTTGAGTGATAAACAGAGCAGAATGCTAGTCATCATATTCAAAGAAAATATAGATCTAACTAATGAATTAGTTGATTCAGCCATTCAAGAAATTAAAAGTTTTTGGCCAGATTTACAAGCAAACATATAATAGTCTTGAACTGCAGTCCACATTATATGGACTACTTATATAACACTTTCAAGTTTTTGTGTAATTTAAGATTTATCTATTTGCATTTTACAAAATAAAAGCAAGGTATTTTTGGGAAGGCATGAGGAAGAGTAAATGATAGCATCGTTTGAAAGGGAAAACAGTCAAGAAAGCGCCAATCTGAGCTACAGTTGGCTGCTGGGTGCTAAATTAATAGGCATGAAGTGGGCAACTCCTTGTGGTGACATGCTTGGTAATTTCTTGTGGTGGGATAGAGCTTTTATGAGTACTGGAAGGCATCCCCGAGAGGTTTCCAGCTTGCTCCACAGGCTGCTGTAGGTGCTACAGAAAGAACCTATGAGGGGAAGCAAGACCACACAAAGCTAAAACTAGTGGGAGTAGTAAAAGCAAGGGAGGAGTGTGTGTTAAAACACATAATGTTACCAGACAGACGAACAACCACAACAGCACATGCTCTAACAGTTTATAACCAGCCCAAATGCAAGGTGTAAATTGGAAGTCAAGGAACTAAACTATACTCAAAAAATGTATAGGGGTATAAAGCTTCAGATGTGGATTAAACTACAATCCTACAAAACAAACGAGTGAAAATGTGAACTTTTGAGATCTCTCCCAATAGTGAAAACCTCTACAGACATGTTGTATGAGAAGGTTATATTAAAGAGTGAAGTCTAATAAAAATGAGCTGTTCTGCCAAGAGATCAGCCAGAAGAAAACTGGGATCATATATAAAGCTATGAGAGAGAAGAAAGCTGAGAATCTCTTAGGACATCTGCATCTCGCATCCCTGAACCTAATATCACAGTTAACATGAACAAACTCCGGCCAAAGAGAGCACACAGGGCTTCCTCCAGTGACGTGACACAGACATATTAAAAAATAAACACAACAGAAATACTGGGCACAGCATCAGAGCTGATCTCAATATTTCATCTAGTCAATGACTTGAAAGAGGAGGAGGAAAGATGGAGAAAGAGAGGAGCTAAAGTGGAAATAATGGTGAAAAAGGTTTAGAAAGATAAGAAAAGTAGTAAAAAGACAGAGCCCTGAAGTGCAGAGTTTGTTCTTGTTACTATTACTTATTACTATACTCGTATTACAATAATTATAAAATATAATATAATAATACTATCATTTTGCGGCTACATTTTTAAAAATATTTTTCTTTTCAATATGAGATTAATAGAAAAAAATAATTTATTAGAAACAGAATATTATAAAAAAAAGTTCATTAACAATTTAATGCATGTTTATAAAATTAATAATACAAAACAGTAACTATTGTAGTTTTACTTTACTAAATTTCATATTCATTTAGCTTTCCTATTTTTCATCTCCTATCTTAACATTTCATATGGAATAAAATGTATAGAAATATTTGTAATTTGTAGTATTTGCAAATGATCATATCAAAGTATGCGTTATTTTTTATGTTTTTTTTTATTTAATTAATGACATTTATTTAAATTGGTTTAAATAAATTTATTAATGGTTTAATTTTTAGGTAATAACAATAATAGCTTAAACTAATGTACACACCACCGTTTAATATATGTAAAAGAAAGATAAGACAGAACAGCAAAAAAGATATAAATAGATGTATTAATTTAGCTTGCTCTTTTTCAGTGCTGGATTCATGGAGTGCTGGCTGCATTAATATCATTCATTTCATTGGGTTTGAAATACAGCAGCCAGTTGTTATCTTAGAATAACTGGCGTAGGCTTTATTACTGACTGGGTGGGCATGTACAGCCCTAATGGATGAGGTGTAACACACTTCCCAGGCCTGAAGGAAATTCAGCTTATTAAGCCTGATGACTTATGGAAAACAAATCGCTCCTAAGATAACAGCGAAAATGTGCACCCGCGCTGCGATGCAATTATGTTGGGCGCTATTACATGAAGCTGTTGAGACAAACCAAACAATCAGCCTTTTTCTCAGATGTCAGGTGCAGCGGTGGGGTGTAATGGGATGTAATCTCATCATCTAGACTAGTTGAGTCCAGTAGTCCTTTAATCCGTTTTTCCCCTCCCTAGTCCATTAATCAATTCTGAAAAGAGAGACGGCGGGTCCGTAGGCTTTGTTCCCATAAAATGGAGAGGATAGGGTGATCGCATGTTAGTGTAGCCTATTTACACTATGCCGAAAACAATTCTGAAGTTGAGAGGAGACAAATAAAGCGAGTTTTAATGTGTTAGTTTACCCCAAATCAAAATTTCCGTCATTGCTTACTACTCCTCTCATGTTGTTCTAAACACATAAGGCTTTTGTTCATTTTTGGATGCAAATTAGGCGGCACGGTGGCTCAGTGGTTAGCACTGTCGCCTCACAGCAAGAAGGTTGTTGGTTCGAGTCCCACCTGGGCCAGTTGGCATTTGTGTGTGGAGTTTGCATGTTCTCCCCGTGCTCTCTCAGTGAATTGGATAAACATAATTGGCAGTAGTGTATGAGTGTGTGTGTGTGTGTGTGTGTGTGTGTGTGTGTGTGTGTGTGTGTGTGTGTGTGTGTGTGTGTGTGTGTGTGTGTGTGTGTGTGTGTGTGTGTGTGTGTGTGTGTGTGTGTGTGTGTGTGTTAATGCCAATGCTGTACTGTGTGTTACTGGGGGTTGCGGCTAAAAGGGGCATCCGCTGCGTAAAACATATGTCGGAATAGTTCGGGGTTCATTCCGCTGTGGCCCTGATAAATAAGGGACTAAGCCAAAGAAAAATTAAAGAATGAATAAATGGATGCAAATTAAGGGTCTGATTCGATTAAAATGGTCTGTTTGTGAGGTTCATATGAATAAATCTAAATGCTGCCATGTCACCCTTGCTGTGCACCAAAAAAAAGTGTACAGAGTGTCTTTGTCAACTTCCAGATGAACTCTAGCATGGCTCGACTTTAATATGAATGCAACAAAGGTCAAAGATATCTAATAAACAAATAACAGCATGTGATGGTAGAAAATGTGACCATAAAATGGACAGAATGCTCAAGCATACCTCAATTATCTCTTCATATTTGCAATATTGGCCCATTCCAGTTTAATAAAGGTATTCGAAATGCACCTCCTTGCAATAGATCTTCATTCGTGTGACGGAGAATTTCTATTGACGCTTTTACTCATTTTATGAGCTCTTCACAAGTTCTCAGCTAATAAAAAACATCATCACATGTACAGTATGCACATAAAACAAGCACATTAAGCCCAGCACACAGTATTGTTTTGGATGACCAGTCACTTCAATCTTCAAATTTATGTTGATGAAAGACTTTTTTTTAAGTTCATTACATTCATTAAAAGACATAATAAAGTGAAGGAGTGTTAAATGCATAATTTAACCTTACTTTGCCCAGTATTTGAAATATTGTTTCAATAAAATATACAAAAACACTAGAACAATGTTTTATATATTTGCTGACTTATGTATTTAAAAAGTGTAAAAATCCAGATGAATGTTACTTGGTGTTAACTATGGACTGTGCCCTGTGTGTTCATGCTAATGATAATGAATGTGACATAATAAAAACTGCTTTAGTGTTGTGCTGTGTTCGTCTCTAAGTTCTTCTCAGCCCTTCTCTGCTTCGTTTTACCATGACAATAAGTTTTACCTATAGGTACTTTAGCTTATCCATGAACATGCAATATCTCACAGGATGTAATGAAGACAACAACTCCCATGATTTCACTAATCTTCACGTTTGTTTGTAGTGAATATGCGCCTTTAGTGGCAAAAATGACATACTGTCCCTTTACATGAACACTCTGATTTGATTGATTTGGTAACAGTAGTTGGTTACATTAGATTTTACAGTCCATGCATTTGTACTTAAAGAAGCACTTTACTTTATTTCTGAAAAAAGGCTAATTTTACAACTTCACTAGAGTTGTAAAACTTGAGTTACCATTTCTGAATCCATTCAATCTCAGTACACGATGCGACTACAGAAGAGTCAAGTATTAAATTGGAAAATTATCAAGTTTTTAAATTTTTGAGAAAGATGCAAATGGTCAAATCCGATTTAAAGATCTATGCTAAGCTAAAAGTGCTCCTGCCAGAACTGGCGATCAACTGAATGGATTAAAAATGGTAACACTAAACTAGGAGAGTTGTAAAATGAGTTTTTTTTTTTTAAGTGTAGTGTTTCACTACACTTGAAGTGCATGTACTGTAAAATCAACTGCAACCAACAGTTGTCACCAACTTAGAGAAATTTCTGGCAGAATTTTAATTTCTGTGTGAACTACCCCTTTAAATGTACACGCAGATGCTCAAACATGCTTGACTGAGATGCGAGAACAGCACGAGTGACGTTAGATGTTCGAGAGTCGGTTTAGTGTGAACAGACTTTCAATAAAGGAACAAATCTCTCAGATGCGTTAAATTTGTTTTCTGAAGATGGATGAAGAAGTCTTTTGGGTTCGAAACAGCATGAGGGTGACTAATAAAAAGGCCTAAATGAAACCTTTAAAACAACACTTGAATGCATTCAAATATAAACCACATTTTGCACAATAACACAAGCGACTGCTGCACATACAGCGTGGCTCTTAGAACAATAATAACCAACACATGTTTACTAGGATTCCGATTTCCTCTATAGGAAAATGAAAACTACCAGTGCAGCAAGTGAACGTTTATAAGGTTAAAAGACAGAAAACGAGATTCATTACGCAAGTTACCAAAGCAAACTTCCTTCAAATGGAAAGCGGATGCCGTTTGGCTTGGAAGAGAAGGAGAGCTGGTTAAAGAGTTGATCAGTTCCAGGTCTTCTCGCGTCCCTAGTGATGTTGGCTTGGCAGTGAAGCTAGGAGGACCAGGGTTCATGGCTACACAAACAAACACGTCTTAGCGTTGGTTTGAACAGACTCACTGAGCCCAGTTTGTGAAGATGAGGCTTTTTATGGAAGAGCGACAGGAGAAGGGCTCTCATTGTGAGAGCGATGGCGCGTATGCAATACGGCGGCTTTTTCTGGAGGGTCCAGCTGACCGCGATGGACTGAATCACTCACCGCGGCAGCTCTGCTAGACGGGTAGGAAGGATTCTGGGATAGCCCGGGAATAGTTTGTGCTAAATGCGCCATTCTCTTGGGAGTTCTCTTTCACACTTGTCAACTCCCACTTTTATTTACCCGTCTGATGTTAATTAAAAGGTGGGAGAGTAAATAAGTGAATATGAGCAGTCAGCCTTTTTTGACTCAATAGGGCGCCTTCAATGGTTATAGTGGATTTAGGAATGAGAGGGGGGCGTTTCTATGACCACTTTTGGCCCTTTGGACAGCAACAGTAGAAAACAAAACAGCTTTTATAAGGTTACTGAAATTGTCTAATAACCATGTATATCATAGCCTGTGATATATAAATGGCTTTTTTGTTAAATGTTTCTGGGATAAAATGGATGGTTCTTTTGCCTTGCCAATTTTGCACATAAATACATGCAATGGGATTAACTAGGTTAATTAAGCAAGTTAGGGTAATTAGTCAAATAGTTGTATAACAGTGGTTTGTTCCGTAGACAATCGAAAAGAAATATTGCTTAAGGGGGCTAATAATATTGACCTTTTATATATTGAAAAAAATATTTTAATATTTATTGAAAAAAATAAAATAAAACTGCTTTTATTCCAGCCAAAATAAAACAAATAAGACTTTCTCCAGAAGAAAAAATATTATAGGAATTACTGTTAAAAAATGTCCTTGCTCTGCATTAAATATCACTAGAGAAAATTTTGGAAAAGTATTTCACAATATTTCATAAATATTTCACAGGAGGGCCCTCAACTGTACCTGTGCATATGTTTGTCAATTTGTATATTTTTTATTCTCTATTTATTTATTTATTTATTTATAACTTCTATATTATCTGTGTTTTTTGTCCTGTCACTGTCATTTTGTTACACTGTGGATATTTCTGTCACGAAAACAAATTGCTTGATGTGTAAACATGGCAATAGGGCTCTTTCTGATTCTGATTTCTGAAAATTTGGCTGTTCCTTATTTCATCATTTTAAAGTGTTTTTTATGCGATCAAAACCATACTACACTGCGCAAAAATCGACTTATTAGACCAAAAAACAACTCACATTGCATAAACACCAAGGTATATACTGTACACAGAAGAAGGGCGTGTGTACATGTTTCAAGATCTTCGTTTTAAAAATTTAGCTAAAAGAATACAAAAATAATAATAATAATAAGATCCTTATTCCATAACTCTCCATGCGATTGCCAACGCTGTGTTGATCTTCCTTTCACAGACCAAAGTAAATCAAATAAGATAAAAGGGCAGTCATGGAGAAATCTGCGAGTCGAGAGCTGGAAGAAACGTGAATGAAGAGAACATACGAAAAAGGAATTAAAAGTCAGATGGAAAAAAAAAACCAAGACGTATGAACACATACAGGGAATTTCTGCCACATCTAACGAAAAGTCATTCCTGACTCACACTTGGAGGTTAAGCACACAGTCTGATGGAGGTAAATGTTGAATGTGACATATGGAAATTCCTGCTTAATATACACAAATAAAGCCACTTAGCTTGAGTGATTAATCATAGGGAGGTGATTCCCTTCACAAAGCGCCGTTGTGGCCTAGCTAACTCTTGCATTGGGGGGGGGGGGGGGCGCTCACATAGGGAGTCAGGTATGTAATAGTAGTAGTTAACTTCTCATTCAGGAACCGGAGGCCTTTTACTACAGCAAATGAAAATGAGCGTTTGAGTGTTTGTATGTATATCAGCTCTCTAAACTAAAGTTAATGTGGTTTCCATCCATGAGAAGTCATTTTAGATGACACTAATTGCAACCAAGAATCTCTTGCCTCTTTAAAGCACCTGTAAAACTTTAGGGAACAAAAATACCTTTTTATGTATGATACAATCACATGTACTGTATTCAGAGGTTTGGAAAGAAGCTTTTATTTTCTATAATCTAGGTATTTATAATTTTAGCTCAGTTTTGAGCAACAGAGTGCTGTTGTGATTAGATAATGGATTAGTGGCAGGAATCAAAACTGCATAATGTATCATTTTAACTAATTATATCACAGGAATGCAGTAAAATTTGGAAGCGGTATGCCACAAAATATAATCCTTGAAATGATTTTTTTAAACAATAATTAATAAACAAAATAAATAAATGTAACTAAAACTATCAATAAAAATAGATGATAATGAATTATAACGAAAATAGAGCTGAAATTATTGATCAACATCATTAACATTGTCGACAAATTAAAACAGATTCCATCTCACTAAACTAAAAATAGCAATAAAATAGATAACAACGAATTATAACAAAAATAGAGCTAAAATTTTTGGTCAACATCAAAATGTTTGACAATTTAAAGCAGATTTCATTTCGCGCAGTGTAGGAATGCAATAAATATATATTATAAAAGTCTATTAAAAGATTTGGCAAGAAATGCTGAATTACAGCTTTACTCATAATCAAGCAACTCATAAAAAAGAAAAACAAAACTAAAAATAAGGGCAAAAAATGCACGTTGACGACCATTTCTTTCAAGACTAAGAGAAGAAGACATACTAACAGATAATAACAGTGACTACATCAGGATGTAATATCATTTACAAAGAAGATGAGACTAAAATGTAGTAAAAAAAAAACCCCCAACCTTAATTATTAGTATTTGCTAGACTGCTGCATTGCATTGTTCATTCCTTAGGCAAACGGATCAGAGCGAGTGCATTCATAGTTGTTGATATGTTTCAAGCCATAGAAAAACAAAACATTTTCATCCTTATTTTCATTGATGAAATTAACAATGTTGAACAGCTCTCAGTTGTTAAACAATTCCTCAATTACTATATACAGTCAAAATTATTCGCCCTCCTGTGAATTGTTTTTCTTTTTAAAATATTTCCCAAATGATGTTTAACAGAGCAAAATCCTTTTCACAGTATTTCCTATAATATTTTTTCTTCTGGAGAAAGTCTTATTTGTTTTATTTTAGATAGAATATAAGCAGTTTTAAAGTTATCATTATTAGCCCCCTTAAGCAATATTTTTTTTCGAATGTCAACAGAACAAACCACTGTTATACAATGATTTGCCTACTTACCCTTAAAATACTTAAATAGTATTAGATGTTATTGGAAATGAGTTATTAAAACTATTATGTTCAGAAATGTATAGAGAAAAATCTTCTCTCCCTTAAACAGAAATTGGGGGAAATAAATGACGAGGGGGCTGCTTCAACTGTATATTTTTCAATAAATTTTCCTTTATCCTAAAAAGGTCTGAATTTTTTATTTCCAAATTTCAAATAAAACATTCATTTAAAGCACATTTTTATTTTCAGAAAAAAAAACTAATAATAATAAATCACAGCTATAACTCTTCTTAAAACACTGCTATTTTGTTGTCTAAAAATGAATGCAAACATGCCTAAAAACATTTATCTTATACTGTACATACTAAAAAAAAAAAAGAGAAATATCACTGCTTGATTCTCAACCAGACACACAGACTTCCCATCAAATCCTTGAATGAACAACCAATGCCTCCTTATCAAACGTACAATCGCCAGTGCTCCAAATATGCGTATTAGCATTAGAAAGATATGTAAATCCCGTCATCCAACAGCACAAATACTGCCAGCTCTCCGGGCTTTGCCGAGAACAGGACACACACTCCAAATTCCCTAATAATCTTAAATCCCAGCACAGCCCTTCCTGCTCAGCCTCTCGCCAAATAAGATAGCCTGGCAACCGAACTGCTAATTGTAATATTTCTGTCAACGTTGCGTTTATGCAGCGTCTTTATACAGCTAATCCGTCCTCTGAGTCTGGACTGACACAACTTCAGTACTTCTGCCCTCTAGGGGAAGATGAACCGCTTACAGAGTCACACACAGAGAGAGTCATGTTTAAAAAGTTCTCCTGTTTGGAAAGATTGGGAAGGATTTCACACACGCTTTGACCCCGGTGATGCTGTGTCCAAATTAAACCAACGTTCTGGACGGTCCATCTGAAAAATATTAAACAACAGCAGCGCGAGAGTGTTTGTTGCGCTGCCAGAAAGAGCAAAATGTAAAACATAATGAGCATTAAAAGGCAAATTCACAGCATTCCAGATGTTGTTGTGACAGTGGAAGGAAGTCTCGGCAGCAGCATAATGGATTAAATACTCTTGTTATTTAACACAAACGGACTTGTGTTTTTCCTTACGGTGTGTTTAGCTTGTCTTTCTCATGTTTTTATCAAAGCCAAAGGAAATACACTAGCCAAACCTGAAAATTAAAAGAGTTTGAAGAGTGTATTGGCAAACGTGCTCTATAATGCTACAGAAACCGCGCAAATATGACACTAGGAAACTACCTTACATTACATTATACCTTACAACTACATTATGGTTGCTTTGAAATGTTAAAATAAGTCACGTAAGGTTGGAAATCCAAGAGTAATTTCATGGTCGGCTTGTCTGAGGATTGTTGGAACAACTAGTCTAAGGAAGCCCTTATAATTATGTTGGCCCAGTGTAGGAGCATGAGACGGCAATAAGAGGTTTTCTTAGAAGATATTTACACCGAATGCATTTTTGCAAATGTGCTTGACTGCTGTGTCTGTGGATTCAATAAATGCTATATCCTACTGCAGGGCTATTCAATTAGTTTGTTATGAGGGGCCGGTTCATGAAAAGCATCCCAAATGAGGGGCCGGAGAGATCTGACTTGTAATATAAGTGATGACACAACAGCAATATTAGAGCCCATATGTTCCTTAACCCTTTGACTGCTGCTATACCAAATGGTTGACCATCTTTTTACTGTTTTAAATAATGACTGTTAAATTTAAAGAATGAAAAAAAGATGATTTAGTATTCAAAATTGTTTAATTTTGAATATTTTTTAAATAAATTGGTCTTACACATCATATTTTCAGATTTTTCATAGTTTATGTATTAAGTCCGGTATTTTTACCATAAACCCACATATCAACCATTTGGTAGAGGCTGATATTTTAGAAATTATGGGATGTGTTGAAAATAAAAATGCATTGAGCGTGTTAACATTAGGAGTTGCAATCCAAACATTTTTTTTCTTGGTGGGGCAGTTAAAGGGTTAAGACACCTACGTTGGCTTTTTCTACATGAAAACGTTAATATGCTGTACTCTGAAACTACATAACATCAGTACATTGTACAATAGGCTTTTCTTCTTTTTTTACAAACATATTCAAATCTTGTATTTCGAAGCGTGACAAAATCAGTGCATTGTTCAAGTAAGCTTCTTCTACTGTATCATGTGATACGTACATTTTTCTACAGGGTCAAAATGAATCCTGAACTGTAAATAAAATACTTGCGGCCATAATTTTTTTAGTTGAATCAAACAAACTTTTCTAGTCATGTCAACTTCATAATCAAAGTGACTAAAAATATTAAGTTAAACTCTCTATTAGTTTGAAAGCAACATAAAAATATTTGTTGTCGACTTTTTGTCATTCATTTTTTTACAGTGTTGTATGATCTTATGCATTCCTTTCGTCATTTGAATGACACTTTATTCTCTTATTAGGGAGTAAAAAGGCCTCTAAGTTTAATTCTAAAGATGTTCCCCTTCAAAAAGTGTATTTTTACTGTGAAATTGACATATATTTAGTACTGTTTTTTAAGCAAATATCATATTTCAGTTTAATTTTAGATAACCATAGTGAAGTATAACAATTATTTGATCAATAATAACTCTCAAAGGTAGCTCGCCCAAAAAATAAACATTCTGCCATCATTTGCTCATCCTTCGCTTATTCAAAATGTAGATTTATTTCCCTTCTTCTGTTCAAAGAAAACACAAAAGAATATATTTTGAAAAATGCTGGTTGCTGACACCCATTGACTTCCATAGTATTTTCTTTCCGACTATAGAAGTCATTGAGTGCCAGCAACAACATTCTTCAAAATATATTCTTTTGTGTTCACAGAATTCATAAACCATATGAGGTAATAAACATTTTTTGGTTATTTTTTTTTCCGTTTCACTCTTAAATGAATAAAATAATTGCAAACGATTTCAAGTGAGGTTTATGTTTTATTCCACTTCCATGCACCTCTTTTTATGAAAATGTGCTGTGCAAAGATGCATTTATGTCATTCAAACTGAACCTTTAAAAAGCAATACTCCTTTTCTTAATTCACAGAATGTCATTAGTACAAATGATACTAAATAAATATAAAAAAATGTGCAAAACTTTCCTTAAAATATACAGTTAATATTGGTGAAAATGTAATAAAGCCCTGCTTTAATAGCTGCAGCAACGGTGCTTTAAAAATGATGGATATTAAAACTAAGCTTCTCTAAAAAATCTAAAGCATGCGGACAGTCTCACAGCATGCCAAAATACTTTTAAAACTTAATCCATCAGCGGTTACCAAACATGAAAGTAAAAATAAAACAAACAGATGACCTAACGTCCATTCCGACTCATCCATATATCTGCAACATTAAGAAACAATAAAAAAACTAATAAGAAAAACAACAACAACTCATCCATCACAGCTAAAAGTGCGTGGTCAAAACCCCGCTGGCCACCTGACATTCTTCTGCCTTCCTCTCATGACACGAGGACTAAATAAAAACAACATCCAGTCAGCGCTGCTTCAAAGCAAACTCAAACACCCCCCTTTCACTCTCCCTCCTGCCTGCTTGGATCGCTTTCAAACACACACAATTTAATAAAAGATAGACGCTTAATCTCCTCCATTCCAGAACAAGAGCGCCTGTGAAACCTGATCTCTGCTTAGTTTCAGCAGCCGGACATACAGAGCCACCGTGGCTACGGCGGACCAACGGAATGCATAAAAAAAAAAAAAAAACGAAAAAATAAAGAAATAAACAGAATTTTGTTTGCTAGAAGACAATTTTCTTATATTTAGGGGTCAGCAATGATTGACGAGTAAAAGTACAGATCACCTAATACACTTTTTTCTGCAGTACATGTAAAAAGTCCTTTTCAAAATTTATTTGAGTCGAGTTTATTATTTTTTTATGTACTTCTATGTAAGTATTAAAGGTAAAAAAAAGTACATACTGATTATGTTTTCTGTATTTAGCAAGAAAAATATGAATATGACCAATCTGATTTGAATCAGCAAGTGGTTAAGTGCAGAGTCACTCTGACCTGGTGAATCATTAACTGGAGAATCATTCTGTGTGGAGGTTTTGAATCAATGAATAGTTAACTGCAGACACGATCCAACTATCAATTGAATCAGTGAATCGGTAACCTGAGATTCATTCTGAATGGATGTTGAACTGCAGACTTACTCTGGCCTTTTCACTTGATTCAGTGAATCACTAACTGGGGAATCATTCTAAATGGATCTTTTGAATCGATGAATAGTTAACTGCAGGCACGATCCAATTATCAATTGAATCAGTGAATC
>CAIGQW010001429.1:4561085-4580678 GCA_903798125.1 Danio choprae | reverse complement strand
ATAATAATAATAATAATAATAATAATAATAATAATAATAATAATAATCACATCAAAATACAATGATGGTAGTTAAACATAAATGTCTTTGTTTAACATAAATATTATTTACTAAACTACATTTTATAATGCAAACACATAAGTGATATGCAAGTGTCAAAACACTTTCAAGGCCTCTGTGATTCACACTTTATACTATCCCCCTTTGATCATCTTAAAACACATCTGAAACAGTATTATGCAAACACTCAAAAACTGATTTTTGCTGCTTGTTCAAACTACTAATTTAAAAGGGCTTGAAGAGACGAGTGTGACCTGTCAGGAGAGCATGCGTCATCACTCCTACTCTTCTTAGTGGCATAGCTCCTAAAAGTATTAAACAGACAAAGATAGGGACTAAGACGCTTCAACTGAACATTCCTAAATTAGGTAATTTTTTTACTTTATTCATTAGTCAAAATCATTTCAAAGATTAAATTCTGATTCAAATAAACATATTAATAAAGTAATGAGAAAAAAGATAAACGTTGATCCTTGCTGGAACGGATTTGAAGACAGAACTCCACTCCATCAAGCTGAATCAACATTATTCTTGAGTTTTTTTGGGGGGACAACTATTTATTTTCAATCTACTTAAACTTGTAAAAACAGGTAAGTTAACTTAATCGATTTGTGTTGGGACAACACAAATGAATTGTGTGGAACCCAGCAATTACAATTTTTTGACAAAGACATCCAGATAAATAGCTATAGCATACAGTAAAAAAATAAATGTTCCATCCTGTTCTCAAGCCCTGTTTCTGGTCTTCATTAAACAGCTGAGGAGGAAAAAATGCACCTTGTTCTCTTACACCAGCTCATAAAGAAACTAAGACGACAGAGTAAGTGACCCACAAATCCCTTTTGGACCTTTTCAAGGCGCACGCATTCTTTAAAAGAGAGCCCTGAAAATGCTAAAAAGGGCCCAGTAAAAGAGCATTGTGTGGCAGATGCTCAGTGTAATGCTTTCGGTGATATTGAGAGTTACAGCTATGGCTGATTCATACAGCAAGTGCTGCCATTAGCTGCGACAGTTTAGAGGCAGGTGTTTGTTTAAAAGCAGAACAGATGATTTATTACTCCAAAACACTGTATTTAGGGAATGTTCTCTCTTTCCTGAACGAATGAATGGATAATTTGTGCAGAGGGAATGCTGAAAGGTATGCTGCATATATAGTGTGTGCATAATTACGCAAGTCAATATTCTGATTATATGGTAAAGAATAAAGTGTGAACGAATAAGGTGCGATCTTGGAGTATTTAACATCTAATCTAATCTAGTTTGCTCATAAATTTGGATTGCAAATGTTCAAATTAGGACAAAAAATAAATATAATTTTTAATTTTCCAATCTAATACGCATGTGCATTCAGGGGGGAACAAATACACAACACCAACTTTCTTTATAGCTGTTTCTGGGGGACATAATAAGACCCCATCCTGTCAATTAAACTCTAATAAGAATCAATAAGTTAAATGTTAATCAATTCGAGCTGGTCTTCTTTCCAACTTACTCGCAAAAAAACAGTGACCTCTTAGTTTACAAGTTCGTGGCCATTTAAGTGGTTGTCATCGTGTGATTTGCTTTGGAATTGCAGAGGCAGGAATTCTGTTAAATAATTAAGTCAGATGAGAAAGACATATCTCACGTTCATTTTATACAGATTACCAAACAAGAGAACATTTGTTTTCAAGTGTAGTTGGTTAGAGATTTCAAGCTTTATGTATAAAAGATATATTTTTCAAGTATTTGCTGAGATTCCAGTATGTTTGTCGACCTCGGAGGGTTCATAAAAATGAAGCTGCAGAAACTGTCATAAAGAACATATGCCTGTACTGAGCCCCTCCCCCGGAGAATGTCAGTCCATAGCGATCAAGGATTGGCTCCTTTAAGCAACAATACAAGTGACATGTCTTGTGTATTTTGTAGTCTTTGGTCTAAAACCATAATTAAACCATCAGGAACATTTCAGTTTGCAGTGCCACCATTTTTCAAGATTTTCAACAAACTTGGAGTTCCCAGAAGTGCAAGGTATCAGATTCTTAACAACTTTTTAAGAGGTAAAGACTCTGTATGACCTCCAGTAATAAGAGTCATAAGCTAAAGTGCAATAAAATAAAGTTTGTTTTTAAAACTTTCAAGTTGGAAATGAAGGGATCAGTGTAAAAAAATCTAAATATAAGGTGTTTTTCCCTTGCAGTCATTTATTAATGAATATATACACATTTAATAGTATTTATTTACACCCTGTGTGTGATCAGAAAAGCAGGAGAAAGAAGGAACAAGCATGCATGTGGATGAGAAATGTGCATGTAAGCGTGTTAATACAGAAATACAGGTTCACTAATGGAGAGAGAAAATGCATGAGCACAAAACAGTGTAAGGATGGCTTTGTTATGTGCATTAAGGGTATCAATTATTATGTGTAAACAAGCAGGCAGAACACATGTGCCATGGCTTGTGGAAAATATACATTAGCGCAGGTCATTCAGAGTAGCTAGGAAGACTTTCAAAAGTTTCTGGATCTCTGCAAGATCCGCTCCGACCACCCACCAAACGGCAGGCTTTTGCAAAGTTCCCTCAACACTCATGGAAGCCCAGTCACACGCAGACACTTAAGACTGAGGCTTAATAATAACGATTAGAGCTAGTTTGGAAAACTGCAGTTTAAGCAGACTGAAGTACAAAGAAAGACCTGAAGAAAAGCATTGCAAACACCTCTGATCAAAATGCAAATGAAAAGAATAAAAATGTGCACTTAGATAATACGCAAGATCTTGGTATACCTTGATATACCAATATTATACTAAATATTTCATATATAAATTAGCAATATTAAAATTATTAATTGAATGTATGATACTTTAAAAAAAAATCTATATTACAAATAATATATAATACAGTTAATAATATATAGAATATAATGTTAATATAATAATCATTATATATTAATATAAAATCATTGTATCACACAGCCCTAAAAACAAGGAAAAACTTAATGAAAATAATAATAATAATAATAATAATAATAATAATAATAATAATAATAGTTGTTGTTATTATTAGTAGTAGTATAATTATTGTACAATTATTATATCTAATACCATATTATATCACTTGCAACATATTTTTAAAATATTTTAATAAAACAATTATTTTTCAATTAAAAATGAACAAATTAATACAACAACATTTCAATTATAATTATAAATGTAAATTTAATTACATTTATCAATCATATAAATAAAATTTAATTATTACATCATTTTTCCCAGAGATGGGTTGCGGCTGGAAGGGCATCCGCTGCATAAAACATGTGCTGGATAAGTTGGCGGTTCATTCCGCTGTGGCGACCCCAGATTAATAAAGGGACTAAGCCGAAATGAAAATGAATGAATGAATGAATATTACATCATTACCCTTCATCAATTAAAAAGTGTGTATAGGTCATCAGAGGACAAAAATACCTCATGAAAAGTAATAAATGTACCATATTAATTGATTTTCTGTTTTCACCAGCATAAATTTCTGTATCAACATCAGTCCCGATGATAAGTGCCAAAAATTAACCAATTGAATTACAATTTGTTTATATAAATGACAGCTGTTTTAGATGGACCACAATGACGCACAAAGATTAATGTAAATAAATGAGCAGTAACAAATGTGACACTGGCATGCAGCCCAAGAAGAATTTAAAAAAGTCATAATAATATAAAATTAATTTAACACCCATATAAATTCAAGTATGCGTAGCCCTTATAAATCAAACATAATATTATTTTATACCACATAAATATTATGCACAGTATTAAACTATATAATTATTTTATTCATGCATATAAACTAGATAATAACAGATAATGTATTGCTGTATAGAGCATAATCCCTAATAAGACTGAAAAGTAATACAGATTGTATACATCTCCAAGCTCTTCTTTACATTGAGAAAATAAACTGACCAATCAAAACAAAGGCATTTCAAATGAGAGGACTTTCCAGACATTATAAACAGGTATGCTGAATCATACATTTAATTAAAAGTTTAATCCAGCTACTCAAAACATGGTCAAAGATGGAGACGATTTGCAGCTGAAGATGTTAACAAAAGCTGTATGATTTAAAGAATGACGGAAACATGGCAAAATCAGCAACTCGAGAATGTTTAGAGAAGATGAAATGATGGAATCGAGGAGAAAACAGCCAGAGGGGATGATGTATTCAGCTGCCGGGTACAGCCTGGCTCCAGACTTTTGTCTTCATGTGTGTTTTTATCAACTTTCAGCCCCATCAAACGGATTCTGGCAGAGCCAGACTTCATCCCTGAGGGCCAAATAAAAGACTGAAGAGTCTTTTCACTGTCTTCACATGATATCAGCCCTTGAAGAGCTCGTTGTGTTATCAATCGCACTACTAAATCACTAAAAATCAACAGTGTAATTGTTGACCGTCTAATTTGTTGACATGTCTGTGTTTAGGAAATGGCTTCAGACAAGGAAGAACCTGTCTGAGATGGAAATAAAATACAACCGTTCGACCCTAAAAATGAAGAACAGACCTTCTTAGCAGTCATCATCAAAAGATCCTATAATAATTTTTCTTTCCTTTGAGCTCATGGTTCCTCATGGCCAACCTGGAAACTCTTCAACTCGTGAAGCGACTTTGTCAATCCCTACTTCCATTTTTTACGCTTGTCATAAAGACTTTCTTAAAATGGACAGCGGCATCATACGGTTCTCAATAAAAGCCAATGAGAGGAGGGGGCTTGGGTTTAACGGGCCAATCTCTGGACTCCATCACCCAGAGTACATCTGGATCGCATCTCACTCAGAGCTCTGCAGCATTCAGCCATGCTGCGATGGGCTGGAAGTGAAGAAATGTGGGTGCAGCGCGCTGTTCGAGTCCATTGAATTTCGAGAATGCATGCAGGAGGGACAGAAAGAAGCTTCTTGCTTGCAAAGAACAAGTCGGAAAAGAAATTGTGTGTATTTTTAGTGCTACATTAAGGAAAGAGGACAAACAAGAAGCAGTAGACTAACCCTCCTGTTGACTTATGGGTCAAATATGACCTCGGTACCATTTTAACAGCAGAAAAAAAACCTTAAACTATAGGAGCTGCACAATATATCATTTCAGCATCAATATTACAATGTGTGAATCTGCAATAGCCACATTGCAGAATCAACAATGTTGAGTTGTGATTATAATGACCAGGAACCACATTTCAGAACGTGATTTGTGGCGTCATAGCAAAGTTGAACCCTAATAGAGTGAAAGGTTTTAATTTGGATGCGTTTTTAAGAACTGTGACTAAATAAAGCAAATTTAAACCAAGAAACTTGTAAAAAAAAAAAAAAAAAAAAAAAAAAAAAAAAAGATTACTTGTATTTAATCTTATTTAATATGATTCATTCCACTATGGAAAATGTATTAATATTTATACAAATGGAGAAATACAGTGTTATTTAACATTTGATTAGTGTTGAATATATTTTCTTAAATGATGTTAGACTCCACAGAAAACCATTAAAGCAATTATTTAAATAAAACTTTGTTCTATTGTATTTATCTATGCTTGCAAATGGTTTATTTATGTTTTATGCAGATGTATAAATTCTTTCCAAGTAGAGTTATTTAGATCATTTTCTATGAAATTATATTCATGCCACAATTTATATTGCAGAAAATCTAAATATCACAACGTCGTTTTTTTCCATCTCATGCTAGACATTTGGTGACTTTTTCATTTTTAAAATGACCCCAACATTAGATTCTATTTTCATATTTTCATTAATATTTTTACACACACACACACACACACACGCACGCGCACGCGCACGCGCACGCACACGCACACGCACACGCACACGCACACACACACACACACACTCACACACACACACACACACACACACACACACACACACACACACACACACACACACACACAATAACAATCTGCTGCTTTAACTCTTATGACTACTATCTTTGCGAAAGAATTTTACACTTATGTAGCTACTTTTAGCTAAATTAAATTTAAATTATATTTAGGAACATATGCCTTTTACAGTGCCCACACTGACAAAACTTTTTGAACTGATGAAAACTGAAACTGAAATTGATGAAAAACTCCACACTGGTGAGGGAAAACCTACATAGAGTTTGTGATGAAGATAAGGTTGTTTCTTCATGCGAAATAGATTTGAGAATTACATTTAGCTGCTTTAGAAAGGCATGTTTTGGGCGAACGTTCTATACAGAATTCTAAGACAACATAAGGGTTAAATCAATAAGGGTTTTGTATTTCTGGAGTGAAGAAAAGTCAAAATCCGCATCTTTTGGTCACAGATGAGGCATCCCAGGTGGAGGGGAAATAAGAAAGGAAACGCAGAACTGCACTCCAGGACTGTCTCATTGGGACACAATTACTCAAACATGCAAGGAAATAAGGAAAAAATAAAGCAATGGTCTGTGCTGGTGGTAGCGTAATGGTCAGAGCTGCCAATCTAAAATGTACACATTTATTCCAATTGGGGCTGATCTTGAAATATAATGTTTTGGTTATCCCATTCCTGTCAATTTAATTAGTGCATATTAAAGGCCCACTCACAAAAAGCATGATAAAGATAACAATAAAAACAAAAATCTAACAATTTTTTGAATGTAAAACAACAGCCTGGGGGTGGGGGGGGTTATGTAATGATAAAAACCATGGAAGTTATGCAAGCCAGACTAGTAAATTGAAGCTTAAAAATAAAAGCAAAAATAAACTAGCCAAGAGCTAGTTTCAGCATATTTGTGTTGCTTCCTTCCTGAAAATGCTATGGAAAATATTTAGTTGTTTTTATTCCACTACACTGACTACGATCACTAAATTCCTTTGATTAGATTAATACATTTTTAAACAAAAATTCACTGGTCAGTTTCGCTTCATTAGACATCGGCTGGTTACAAGGAAGTAATGACAAATGAAAAGCATAAACTAAAAATAAACTGATTTTTATCGTTTGTTAGTATGGATGTCAACACATTTATCATTATATTTTTATTTATAGTTATTGTGCTTGTGTGAACAGGGCGGTTTGGCCGAATAACAAGTAAAAAATATGCAAGAAAGAAAAGAAAGCAAAAGAAATGGTCTGGGATGGTGGTAATTTAATGGTAATTTTAAGGGAGCTGCTTCATACCCATGTAGGACTGGCCTTAATTCAAGAGTTATGGAGATCCTATTCCTGTTCATCCAATGAATGCATTTCAAGTCACGTAAGACTTAAGTTTTGGCAGAATAACAAGTAAAAGATATGAAGCAATAGAAAAGAAAAACAAAACAATGGTCTGTGGTGGTCTTCAATGGGCTCCAATCCTATGCAAAGCTGAACTTCGATTTGGACTACTTTTCCCATTGCTCATTATTCTATTAGTGCATCGCAAATCACTTTAAATTGGGGGTTTGGCTAAATAAAAAGTAAAAGACATGGAGGGAAAGAAAGCGATGATCTGGGATGGTGGTAACATTATGATGATTACTGCTAACCCTAAGTTTACGTCTAATCCCATGTAGGCCTCACCTTAGATCTGGAAAGTTATGGAAATCCTATTCCTGTCTATCCAATTAGTGTATTTTAAGTTTGAGTTCTGGCTATATAACAACTAGTGAAAAGAACCACTTTAACAAGAAGCATGTCGAAAAATTTGGGTTTTTACAACCAAATGGGGATTTATCGGATTTCATTTAAGAGACCAGCGGGTCGAAATTACAGCAAATGTTCAGATTAACAGACAAGCGCTCCTCAATTTAAGACGCTGTAAAACGACGTAAACACGGAAATGACTTGGAATGTGACTTTAGACTGTGACCTGACACTAAAAGTCAAACGATTTTACACCTAAAGCGATATCCAGTGCTATATACCCATATACAGGAGAAAGAAAGAAAAAAAAAAAACATGCTACATTCCCTAGTGAGGAACCGCAAAAGAGATTGATTTTGATTCATAGCAATTGGTCCAACAGTTCTAGAAACTTTTGCCTGTTTTCTTGGGACATGACCACTGTTTAATGTTTTAAGCATTCTCTAAGCATTATTAAGGATAATGGAGCACTGTGTTGTTTAAAATGATCAAGACTGCTCACTATTTGGAACACACTTTGCAGTGGAAGCACGTATAAAGACATGACTAAGTATTCAGCTCAGAAGGGTCTGAAACATAGCCATTATAACTTCAAAAAGTGACAGTAAAGAAAAACAAGATCTCCAAATGCTTCACAGTTATGACACTGGGAATTTGGCCTGACAATTGGAGATCTCAATTTATGTACACAGTAGGCTGGAAATTCAAGAATGTTGATAACAACGGTAAAGCTCCGAAGATAACATTATCGTTTCAGTAAGTGAACGCACAAAATAACAAGTCACACTCTTAATAACATCGCTCCGGCATCTCATTTATCATGAACCGGTAAAAGCCTAGTCCTACAGAAACAGGTCAACAGTGACTGGTTACGGAAAATTGAAGAATAATTCTTAATTTGAGTCCAGCTAACTAGTTTATCAAAGGTCAGCACCATCTACTGAGACTTTCAACGAACATTTTTAGAGCTTTAGTGACAAATGAAAAGTGATAATTGCCACAGTGCTCACACTTCACTCATCTTTATTCACAATCACTGTCCTGACAGCTTTATCATTAGATGGATAAATTGTTATTTTGATCTGTGTATACACATGGTGGGTGATGGGACGGAGCTCTAAACAAAATGAGGGAGGTGAGGTCAGAGGTTGTGTTTCAGCTCATGGCCCACCTCACTGACACCTATACAAAGACTGGATAAATTTAAGATGATGTACAGATTGTGGGAACAGCAATGACCCTATTATTTACAATAGTAAGAAATGCCTAAAACCAGGAGATCTGGGGTATATAGTGGTTAATGTTCAGAGCTTGTAATCAAAATATTGCTCCATATATAACTCCATATAGCTAAAAATCAACTGTTTTGCATTAAGATATGAATTGTGAACGCCTTATTATAGGGCTTCTCGAAATCTGAATTCTGGACATGTAGAGATTTCAATCCGGACCCCACTTCACTTTAAAAAACTAGAGGAGTAATTGTGTGCAAGAGAATACAACTCTGGGATTACTAATTTGATAAAATCATGTTATTGTAATCTTGTTAACATTTTAATGTCTTTTTAACAACGGTCCGAAATGCAACCAAAGGTGAGAAGCGGGCATCGCCCGGCATTCTCTGACATATGTGTTGGTCTTCCAATGTGACTGCAATGGGCTCCCTAGGCTTTGGAGAGGAAGATGATGGCACATCTCTCAGGGTTTAAATAATTCTATCTTCTTGCTTGACATTGTATTATTCATTCCTAATCTGTCTTCTATCCACTTGTTTTGTTTCTGGTGATAAGCCTTTTATGCATTTTATTACTGATAAATATGGTTTATGAATATGATGGTTATTATTATTATTAAAACTGATATCAGCTGTATGTACCAGCAATAAACAGTTTAGATAAAACATTTTAGATACTAATAATTTGGGCATACTAAAACCTCATGACATCCAGTCAGCGTATGACGTTTGCCATAATTGGGTGACACACTTCAACAAGGTGAGCATTTGAATGGGTGAGGATGACACTTTACAGAAAAAATAAAAGCTGATAAAGAGTTTTCAAAGATGATTGGACAGAGCGATGTCCATTCATTGTGCTTTAATCCAGCACAAAACAGTTTGATTAATAATGAGATAGTTTGAGATGTAAACAAAAGTTTACTCCACTGATGGAATCAGACAGTGCCATTTCTTACATTAAACTGCTTTGGCACATAATACTTTATTTTGGTCATAATTTGTTTTGTTCATAATTTGTTTTTAAATGTAAAAAAAAGTATTTTTTAATGCAAAAGGCACTTTATTTCTTTAAATGGTTGATTTATCTATGTCCATGTTTATTAAAATCAAGTTTTGTTTTAATTTTTGGTAGACCTATTGATTGATTAGCTCGCTGACTGAACATTGTATGTATGTATATACAGTGCATATAGAAAATCATCATGCACATTTGAAATAATTACTTTATTTGTTATACAGCCTGAAATCAAATCACATTCCAAATAACTTTTCCAGCCTTTGAAACATTTTACATGGACGTATATTCATTCATTTATTTTCTTTTCGGCTTAGTCCCTTTATTAATCTGGGGTCGCCACAGCGGAATGAACCGCCAACTTATCCAGCATATGTTTTACACAGCGGATGCCCTTCCGGCTGCAACCCATCACTGGGAAACATCCATACACATCCATTCACACTCATACACTAAGGACAATTTAGCCTACCCAATTCACTTATAAGGCATGTGTTTGGACTAGTGGGAGAAACCGGAGCACCCAGAGGAAACCCACGCAAACACGGGGAGAACATGCAAACTCCAAACAGAAACGCCAACTGACCCAGCCGGGGCTCGAACCAGCGACCTTCTTGCTGTGAGGCGATTGTGCTACCCACTGCGCCACCGTGCTGCCTTAGATGGACGTATAGAAAGGTATAAAAGACACTGTGTGTGTGTGTGCATATATATATACATATATATATATATATATCAAATCCGGATTCTGGTTCAATGCAGTTGATTCTATTCAAATTTACGTAGGGAGTCAATTTTCCAGTTCCAACTTTCAAATTTGTAGCCCAGCCCGGCCTTGAGCGAGCGTCTGTAATAAAGGCACTTGAAGTCGCTTTGGATAAAAGCTTTTTTTCAAATAACTACTTACATACTAGAGCTCGGAAATGACAGCTTGATTCGCTCTGTCTGGCTGCAGACCACAGGCTACAAAGCAAAGCCATACAGTAAGTGCAGTTATGAGGACCTCCGGTGCATCTTCCCAAACTGGAGGAGATTAATAGGCTGCAGCTCGGAGAACACCCACTACACAAAACCCAAGACACAGAGATAGACGCCAGCCCAGAGATAGAGAGGAAGATTTAAACAGTATTTGTCAAGTCTAAAGCTGACACAATGTTAAACAATGACACATTGGGGCTGATTACGGCTCTTATTGCTGTAAGTTATGGTGTGCAGAGGTCACGAGGGTCATGGAGGGAGCGCGGATAATAGGATCTGGTCTCGTGCGGAGTTAATTACGAGGGCCACATAGGACCCTCTGTTCTCCTTCTCCTTGTAACTCATACTTAAATGAGCTTTGGAGTCAAGACTTCTGAAGGGTCAGACCTTCATCTTCTCAGCGGCACCTGATTCATCGGCAAACACACATATTTGGGGGCCGTTTAAACAGCTGAGCGGCTTCACCCCCTACTCAGCTGCTGCTAATGGCAAACAAGCATACATTCACAAACATACAATCCGTGGGTCAGCAAGAGTGTGTCCTGATTGGTGTTTGACTTTCATAACAGCACCGTCTCCGGGGAGTCGCTGTTGACTGGCAGACGAATGTCCTGTCTGTGAACCTTGTAAAGGATTTGCTGGTGCTCTGAGAAAGATGGCTTGTTGTGTTATGGTTGTGTGGCTAGAATGTCTCAGCGGCCATATTGAATGCAACAAATTGACATAGCTTCAAATGGGAAACGTGCACGGCTTAATCTAGGCCAGCCGCAGCCAAGGATGTGGTCATTTCTGCTCAGATAAATTAGACGCCTTTTTTTAAATATTTGGTCTACGTGGAGGAGCTGAGGTCCTAGCCAACTAAAAGTACTGACGCTGTTCATTTAAAGGTATAGATCGACCAGAAATGAAAGTGTATTCCCCTGTGTTATTCCAAATCTTTGTGATTTAGCTTACTTTTTTTAATGGAATACACTAGGAGAAAATAGTCATATAGGAAGCATAACATGTTTTTAACTATTTTGGCTTGCACAAAAAAAACTGAATTTTGTTTTCAGGTAAGCAATTTCCTTTAAACATTTCTGATTAGCTTTTATTTCACTATTTTTCAAAAATGTAGTTTTAATACTAACACCCTAACTGAGAAATTACCTCCTTCAATGATCAATTCAATTGAAAGTATATTATATTGTGATACTTGTGTTATTTTAATTAATAGTTTGAACAAGTTTGTATCTTTGTATTCTTTTTTTTTTTTTTTTTTTTTACATTTAGTTTTAGCTATTTTAGTGTGGATTAATTTTAAACGTGCTTACAGCAGGGAAAATAAGTATTGAACGCAAACATTTTTCTGACTTGAAATTTTCACCAGATGTTAATAACAACCAAAGCAATCCATATATGCAAAGAAAACAAATTGAATTAGTTTACAAATGAAGTTACGTGTAAAAAAATGAAATGACACAGGGAAAAGTATTGAACACATGAAGAAAGGGAGGTGTGAAAGCCCAGACAGCAGCTGAAATCTCTGTGTAGATCTTTAGCAACCCTCTGCCCTTCCGTCAGTGTAAATTAATATTAGCTGCTTCAGTCCAACATCTATATTAGTAAGATGATGAAGATGAAACCATAGTGGACATTTCAGCAAGACAATGATCCAAAACACAGCCAAGGAAACTCTCAAATAGTTTCAGAGAAAGAATATCAAACTGACTCGAATCCAATACAAAATACAAAATAAAGTTCAGATTTGATAGACGAGACCCACAGAACCATCAAGATTTTTACACTCTGCTGAAGTCTGTGAAAAACTCACAACTGAGCAATGCATGTGACTTCATTCTCCATATGAGAGGCATCTTTAAGCTGCCATCACCAAAAAAACTAGTTCAATTCCAGGAAAAAACATGACGTGTTCAATACTTATTTTCCCTGCTGCATATAGATTTGAATGTGTGTACAGTTTAAATGAACAGCATTCAATTGTATAATTATAACAATAATTATGATTAACATTATTATAAAGACATATTTTGTGCGTCTGTATGGCATGTTTATTTCAGTGTGTCCCACCACTTGCTTTTAAGAGCATCCAAATCGGACCACAAGGTTCCAATAGAGTAAACAACACAACAAATAAACAAAAAAAAGGGAAAGAAATATGAGCCAATGCAATAGATCGTATGAATTAATGTTTAATTTATTGTTTAACATCAATCTAAATCACGCATCTAAAACAGAGTATTTCATCGAGCCATTACAAACCACAAGGATAAGAGCTGTCCCAATGCAGGATTATACTCTCACCCCTCTCTCTTACCTCTCCATCATCTTCCTCCTCATTTATAAGCTGTTGAAATCAGCCATTAATCCTACATCAAAAGCGGAGAAAGGCATCTCGAGGCCGTCATTCAAAAAGGGGCCCATCTGATTATAACAATCCAATTTTATTGCGAGTTTCATTAAGGGGCTTTTCGCCATGTGCGGAATGCAGGAATGTGATACCTCTCTGGGCATGTGCACCACAGACATGTAATCAGCACACACCAGCAGCCTCATTTCTTGGATCGCTCCTGCTTAGATACGGCACCAAAACACAGCAAAAACAATAATTTGAATGAGGTAGCCGGCGCTGTAATTGCAGTGCCCACACATTCTGCCTTCAAAATGCCAGGGTCTTCGGACCCCACAGGCCAAGCCCGAAGAGTATATATCCGTTACCATAGCAAGCACACACAAAAAAAGTCAAATTACAAGCATCTTAAACCCGGATCGACAACATCACACCCCAAGGATGCAATTTAACATGAAACTATGAAGATTGGGGGGGGGGGGAAGAGACCTGCATTCGTGGCAGAGCCAGCAAACGTGGTGGTTTCAAGGGTTGCGTAAGAATCTCATTAGATGAGGAAATGTTATAAACATTTATAAAGAGTTGTAAACATGGATTTCAAAGGTTAGAACTGTTTACAAACAGACCTGGAGGAATAGAATGAGTCTTACGAACATTCATCCAGTCATATAACATTCATGGCTCTGATGTACTTCAAGCACTTCTTTTTGTTCTTGGTTTCAAGTTTAAAACACCTTTGCACCAATATGCTGTTGGAAAACATCTTAATGCCACCCAAACTATTGAGCGATACATACAGGTATTGAAAAAAATAAGAAATAACTTCTCAGTTCCTCTGGATTTCCTGAATTTAATATGAGATGAGAAATGTGATCACATTTTAATATTTGAGAAAAACGCATATATATATTTGTTTTATTCTGTAATGGTGTGATAATATTTCTTCCAACTTGAAAATTAAGTACTGGCATAAAAATACTGTTTTCATTTGTTGTGATAAAAATTTAAAATCATTATTCAATCAATTGTTGGTTTCATCAAGTCATATTTAAGACTTTTTAAGAGCTTTTTAAGACCTTAATGAAGTAAATTTCAGACTTGTCCAGTGGAAAATATTTTAACTTGTCTCATTTAAAAAAAAATAATAATAATAATTTAGTTATTTCTTAGCCACATATTTCAAATAATGTGTTTAAACAAGCAAATTCTAGTTATATACATATATTTTATTCAGCATTATTAAAAAAATATATATATATTTAAAAACTATAACAAAATGTGTGGACAACAGTCTGTCCAGGTCAGTGTCCTCACCAGGAGAGCTAAATACATAAATAAATAAATAAATAAATAAATACATGGAGAAATACTTTTACACAAATGCTATTGTAAGGACGTGAGCAAGAAAATTAAACCATATTGGTAAATAGAGTTAATAAATGTAACTTTTATTTTAATAACATTATTTGTTGGTGATTGTATGGGTGTTGTTGGCCAAATTGGGAAGCTTTAGGTGAACAAAAGAAAAATTCAGACCTGTTTAAAATAATTTAAGACCTTCAAAACCATTTATTTGCTTTAGAAATGTAAGACTTTTTAAGACCCCGCAGCAACCCTGGTGTGCCCTCTAAAATTGAACATAAACACGCATGAAAACATGCCACCTTTTTTGACTAACTGTAATATAATGCTCTAAATGACAACCTTTTAATGTGAAATTCAGAATAAATGTTTCTTAGAAGTTTACAAAATAAAACAAAACTTGTTTTACCTAAACACTTAAAACTGTATTTCCAGAGAAACTGAGAATTTAAGTTTTATAAAAAATTGTATTTAAAAGTAAGGAAGGAAGGAAGGAAGGAAGGAAGGCAGGAAGGCAGGAAGGCAGGAAGGCAGGAAGGCAGGAAGGAAGGAAGGAAGGAAGGAAGGAAGGAAGGAAGGAAGGAAGGAAAGAAAGAAAGAAAGAAAGAAAGAAAGAAAGAAAGGCAATTTAGAAAAAAATACACACGTGAGTGTCTAATTCTATTGAAATACAAAAAAAAAGTCTGATCCATGGTGTTCATGATGTTCAAAGCTTAGTTAACAAATGTATCCATTACTCCTGTTGTCTCTGTTAAAAAAAGCAAGTGACAAAAAGGGCAAAAAAACACCTTGAATATAAATAAAAAATCTAAATAAATTAAAGCAGCAGGTCTACTTGATCTCCCATAAGTATTGCAGTTCCACTTAAGGAACAGAATGTGTCAAGTAGTATGATGCGCAAATACGCTTACATATAAACCTAAGCATGCAACGACACTCTCTTTTGAGGATGCTATTTAACTCCCATACAGAAGCAGATGTGCTGAATCTACAGAGAGGGAGGATGAGATAAAAAGATGAAAGGACAGCGAGTTAAAGAGGAATGGATGAAAGCTAGGTGAAGGGCTCAGGTCCGACAGGACAGGCACATGAAAGCTGGAACCCTGTGGCGTTTGAGTAGCGTTTAATTCAAGAAGGCCTTTAAACCACCCCTGAAGGCCTGAACACACATATTGAACCAGACAGGTGCACAAATTACACCCATAAACTACAAATGCAAAAATATGTGGAAATATTACTTTTAAGAAAGTGCATGAGGTCTTTTGGTTTGCTTTAGCTGGTTTTCTATTTTAAACTAATTAAAAAATATTTTAATATATGTCAAATGTTGCTGATAACTCACAAAAACTCCCCCAAAAAGTCCTGGTTGCCTTCATTTTTCATGTAAATGTAAATGAACCTTGTGGCTACATTTAAAAGATATTAAACTGACTTAAAATAAGCTTTCATAACTTAAATTAAAAACATGATTAACTTGGTATAATAAGTTACAATTAAAATGAAAACACATGACGTCATATAATTTCTTCCATTAAAGATAACTTGTCCCGGTTTACATGCAAACTAATAACCCGGCAATGCAAGTAAACTTATGAAGCATAATGAAGCATGATTGAGCTATGAACGTGCATGTAAACACACTCGGTCATCAATAAAAGCACAAAGAATGTCAAAAAAAGCCTTCTTACTCTCTCTCCTTCTCTGTGAGTTTGTCAGTGATGGTGTCTTTAATAGTGGAGCGGGAACCCTTGTGGATGACTGGATACCTGAGCGGAATCTGCAGGAAGCACGAAATCATCAACACCAAGTGTGCCGTGTAGCCAAGAGCCACTGCAATACTCCCATCATCCTTTGCTACAGAGAACAGAGGAAAAGAGGGATGGGGAAATGTGAACATGTTAGGAAAATACTTCAAATAAAAAGAGACTGCACTGCAAATAGAACTTATTAAAGACAGTCAAATGCTAAATGATATGAAGAAAACACTGGGTCCAATTTAACCTTAAGAATAAAGGAATAAAACCTCTTTTTTCAACTAAATTCTTATTTTGAGATTTTTGAGTTTGAGATGTTTTTTTACTTTCAGTTTGACATTGCTTTTATTGTCAATATAGAGTAACAGATAAAACTGGACGGACAGACAGATGGATGGAACGGATGGATGGAACGGATGAATGGAACGATGGAACAGATGGATAGAACGATGGATGGATGGAGGGATGGAACGCATGGATGGATAGAACGAATGGATGGATGGAACAAACGATGGAACGAATGGAACAAACATATGAATGGACGGAACAAACAGATGGATGAATGGAACAAACATATGGATGGGGCAGATGAACGGACAGATGGATGGATGAACGGATAAACTAAATGGCAGAGCATGAATGACAGAATGAACAACAGAACAAATAATAATAAGATATTTGCAGTACTAGAAAAAAAATTATTAATATTTTTTAATAAATGTATTAGTTCAAAAATCCCTTTGTTTATACACTACAACTACAACATTCATTTCAGGTGAGGTCATGATTTGTACGTTCTGGTTTGAAGGATGAGTCACAACAATTTAAGTTAATTCACTTCACTATGAAGTTATAAATCATTGGCCATTTGTTAAGGAAATGGTAGTTGATGAAGGTCTCCTGAGGGCCCTTGAGATACAGGGAGCCGTATAATAACCTAATACCACGCAAAACTTGAGTTCACCTCAGCGATACCTTTTCCTGATGGGGTCAAAGGCATCACCAGAGGCTAAAACCTACCCTGAACACACGGATCGGCTAATGTTAGTGTTCGGTCTTTGAATGTGTATAATAACACTCCGACGTGTACATTTCCTAAATAATTATATGCAATCTTAAATCACTCTGATGGGCCCCATTACTGTCTGAACGACAACCTTTCTAGGCATTTCAGGCAAATTCAAATAAAACCCCCAAATTCCAAGTAAAAAACATTTGGTTGCTAAGCAGCTGGAAGGACAACGGGTCAACCTGTTATTACATGTGGTAAAACATTTCGTTTTTGTTTTTTTTTAAAAGTGGCTTTTAAAAAAAACACTTCTTGTGCTTTGTCAAAAATGTGTGTTCACGGTTAAAACACAACCCTTACCACACTTCAGCTTACAAAAGGTTTTTAGGTTAGAACAGACTCATTTCTCTAGTCAAAAACAACACACTGTGGAAAGAATACTACTTAAGGGAGATTGCTTTTGTATAATAAATTATATCTGTATATTAGAGCAACATGATTCTCTATTCTGAATCACAACTTCACTAAAAATGAAACAATTGAAACAAACACATGAAACAAATGACAGACAAAACAACAAAACAAATGACCGAAAAAACATAAATAAAACAAATATAGTATTGATAGATTTGACAGAACAAAAGAAAAATAAAATATACAATGAAAGAACAACAGATGGATTGGATGAAGTGGACTGATTGTATTGTATTGTATTGTATTGTATTGCATTGTATTGTATTGTATTGTATTGTATTTGGATGGATGGATGGATGGATGGATGGATGGACGGACGGACGGATTGGATGGATTGGATGGATTGGATGAGTGAATTAGATAGGATTGGATGAGTGGATGGATTGGTGGAATGACAAATGATAAAATGAACAATATAACAACTGGTTGAAGAAATTAAAAAATGAACTACAGACTGCTGGCTGGCTGGCTGGCTGGATGGATGGATGGATTGGCGGAATGCATGACAGATGAATGGATAAATGAACAAAATTAACTAAAGAACAACTGATGGATTGAACAAGATAGAATGTCAGCTAATAATTTAGTCATAAGTTTATGCAGGCACTGCAATAATTTAGCAACTTTTATGTGTACAAATAGGTTTTTTTTGTTTGTGTTTTTTAAATATGCCAAGTTAAAGCCACATGAATATGTGAAGGCCGGCACATGCATGTATGTGAATATGTGTGTCCTTCGTGCGTGGTTCAACCTGGCTCCCATTAACCTCTTGCTTCCTTTGAAGTCAAGCCTCCCTGCCTGAAAAAAGCCAAACCTGATTCTCTGCGACACATACAGTGCTGCCGAAAGGACACATGGGAAATGAGATGAATAACAGCCAGCACAACAAAGGACATCACTTGTGGGCATCAAACACAATTCATTCCCCCTATAAAAAAAATGCATAAGCCTAACTATAGGGATGTGGGAGATGAATGCCCTAATAAAATCCTTTTCTCTTCTACAATGTGAAAAGTCAGAAGGTCCGACCACGAGTTTGTGCTGAATAACTGACTCGCTCGCAACCACAAGCTGAAGGCTTTCCTGATCAGAACAGCATGATTGATTGATGGCCTGGAGCCTGTGATCTACAGCCAGACTGAAGAAGGCCAAAAATGAAGGGAATTATAGCCAGTTGAGCAGAACCGACCGGAGGTTCAAGATGAGTCTAGATTGGATTCTTGATGGGGGTTTTGGTCAATTCAGAGAGTGACAGCAAACCACGGTAATCAACGCAGTGAAAGCAGACACGTTAATATTTACGGCACTTCAAAGTTACTTGGTCATTTTTATTTGTTTAGCTATTTGTTTTTGCTGATATATAATAAACGTCAGGGTTAATCTAGTTAATTAAATCTAAAACCATAAAATATTTGCTAGTTTTTTACTTAGATGCTGATAGACAAAAAATGTGAATACATAACCAAAACTTTTTTCTCGTTTTCTCTTAGATTAAATGAAATAAAATTATTTCAATTAGTTTTGATAGGAAAAAACAATGAAAAACAAACAAACAAATGACTGAAAATTAAAATAAAAACAGAAAATCTAAAAAAAAACATATCAGGATAAACTATTATTAAAAAACTAAAATAGTTACTCAATGCCATTAGAATAACATTAGTACAGTACATACAGTAAATATTTACATGAAATGTCACACACACACACACACACACACACACACACACACACACACACACAC
>CAIGQW010001429.1:4515816-4536977 GCA_903798125.1 Danio choprae | reverse complement strand
AAAGGGTAGAAGGCGCTGCAAAATGTATGGGTCCTGCCAAAGGGTAGGCTGAGTGGCCAAAATTATGGGTTTTGCCAAAGGGTAGGACGAAAGGCTAAATGTATGGGTCATGCCAAGGGTAAAGGCGTGGCCAAAATTATGGGTCGTGCCAAAGAGTAGGACAAAAGACAAAATGTATGGGTTGTGCCAAAGGGTAGAGGCGTGGGGGAAAATATGGGTTGTGTCAAAGGGTAGGACGTGAGGCAAAATGTATGGTTTGTGCCAAAGTGTAGGGGCGTGGTCAAATGTATGGGTCGTGCCAAATGGTAGGAGCGTGACCAAAATTATGGATCGTGCCAAAGGGCAAAGGGAGGCAAAGGGAATGATTCTAGGAAAAATGTATGGGTCGTGCCAAAGGGTAGGAGGTGCTGCAAAATGTATGGGTCGGGCCAAAGGGTAAGAGACACTACAAAATGTATGAGTCGTGGCAAAGGGTAGGAGGCATGGTGAAATGTATGGGTCCTGCAGAAGGGTAGGGGCATGGCCAAAATTATGGGTCATGCCAAAGGGTAGAAGCGTGGCCAAAATTATGGGTCATGCCAAAGGGAATGATTCGAGGCAAAATGTATTGGTCATGCCAAAGGGTAGAGGCATGGCCAAAATTAAATGGTTAGAGGAGGCACGTAAAAAAATGCAGGGGGGCATATCAGATGGGAAGAGGTGTGTAAAATGATAGTGGGCATGCCAAAAGATAGAGAATGTGATGAAAGGTTTTTAATTGATTTAATTGTCTTTCTAGCAACTGCGTTGGCTGATCAACAAGAACCTAACTTTAAGTGAGTGAAGAGGGATTTTTAATTAAAATAATTAACATTCCTTAATAGACATGAAATAAAAAGGTTTAATAAAAAATCTAATATACACTAGCAGTCATAACTTTTTAAAATATTTTTTGAAGAAGCACATTTTGCTCACTATTCGGATGGGACTAGTTTTCCTAAAAGATGTTTAAGTTACAATTCTTCTCAGCCGATGCGTGTCATTTCATGTATAGATTTGTACCGGACTAACATTTCTATGTTTATTATGTAGGAGGTCGGAGTGTCTGTATTTTACATGTGGGCATTGCGCAACACCATGTAAAGTTAATCTTCTTTAGCGTTTAAACATTTTATAAAAGATATTTTTAAAAATAATAAAAAATATATATACACATTTAATATGATGGTTTACTAGAACCTCTTATAATAAACCCACTGGAATAAAAACGTTTTAACCTATGTAAATTTCACGCTGTGTGTTATATTGACTGCAGAAAAGAAAGTACTCTTACCTGAAACTGATATTACAGATCTTAAGATTTGGCTCTTCTTGTTAATGTCAATTTATTTTTAAATTTCTTCGCAGGTTAGCAAACACACCTACATCCATTATTAGTGTGCAGAAATAGTTCACGTTGACCAAAATACACAAGAAAACATGTTTCAAATAAAAAAAATTATAAAAAAATAAAAAAATAAATAAAAAATATATATTTTTAAAAATCCCAGACATTCACATTCGGATGGGATTCGATTTCTCGTAGGACCGCCGAGTTTGCTAAAAAACAGCATAGGGCATTTGCTCTGGATTTTTTTTACAGACAACACATTACGCTTATAATTAGAGTTTAAGAGAAATGTTAAAAATATATATATAATGCACGTATTATTATGTTTATTGTACATAAAAGATATTTGTGAAAGATATTTGTCGTTATTATACATATTTTACTTTTGTTCGTGTTCAACAAATCTTCTAAAACTCCTGAATTTTTGCAGCTGCTGCATGACTGACTGCCAATTCCAAAAATCCCAACTATGTTTTCCATTTACTTTTCATTTTCCTGCAGGATACAGTGAGTGTGGAAACGCACGGAGAAGATGAGGGCACAGTGATACGGAGAGGAGGGATAAAGCAGTAGGTCTGGTGATCTGTAAATCCATCGAAACATGGGTTACAAGAGGAGTCTGAGAACCTAATGACACATTTATGAGGATCTGCGTAAAACAAGATCGTGAAGCCTGCTGTTTGTGTACCCTCACTTCCTGTCTGAGGCCGAGAGCACTAACGTAGCATCCTGGACACACGTTATCTCCAGAAAAAAAGTAACACAGCATAATACAGCAAAAAAAAAAAAAGAATAAATAAGCTGCCAGCTTTGTATCTGTAGAAAAAGACATTCTTGAGAACTCGTGATTTTCGTGATTTATTTTTTACATTTGTTTTTGCAATAAAAATAATTAGTTTTTGTTTTTGTTTTTTGTTATTTACAATAAAAAAACTTTTCTTTTTTTTTTTTTTTAAGTTACTACAACCAAAACTGTGAATATTACTGTCACGATCACCAGCGATCTAGCCTATGTAGATCACTGGAGAACTACAATGCTACAACTGAACCGAACTACAACTACCATGATGCTTAGCACCAATCAACACCTGCTACAGCTACAAACCATCTGGACTGACACACACACACACACACGCGCACACACGCACACACGCACGCACGCACACACACACACACATACAGGTGAAGATCATTCTTACTGATTACAAGGACTATATACACAGCACGCACACACATTTCTGGGCTGAGTCTTGTTAGTCTGTAACACCACGAAGCGTTTCTTTGTCTAAGACGTTCCATATCTGTTTCCTTGTTTATGTTGTTTGCTGCCTGTATCAACCTCTTTCCCTGTGACCTCGACTACGCTTCTGGATTACCCTTATGCTCCTGTTTGTGCCTGTTGACCATTGCCTGCCTAAAATAAATGTTTATACTGAAAAAAGTACAAAACTTTTAAACTTATTTCATTTCACCTAGAGATATTTTGCATGATCATTTAGTTTAACAAAGCATGTTTTTAAATAATATAAACATAAAATGAAAAAATGTATTAAAAATGATAAAAATAGTCATATTTAACTAACAAATTGAAAGTTGAACTAAAGTTGAAATGAAAAAAATTATACTAATGATACTACCAAAAAAATAAAATACTGACTCCTCTTCATTATTATTTCTTTCTATATTCTGGAATCAACACACTTAATGCGAGTTAAGTCTACGTATCATAAAAATCCATTTTCTAGCAAACTCTTCACTTCTTTATGTTTAACCTAAGCAAACAGTGTGTACTTTTAATATATACTTTTGGGTGTCCTTTCAACTAAAGAGAAATGCTGGTCCAGATAGCTTATCAAAGGCTGGTTTATACTGCCATCTCTCATGAAAGAGTCATTCTGTGAGCCTGGAAAGACAATATCCCCACTACAGAGTGATGGATTTCATTTTAAATTGAGTTTGACAATCTGCTATAAAATTCTGTCAAGCATACAGCAATTGTAAATTTAGCCGTTTATACTTGCAGAGGTGCTTTACAGAATCTTAGCGTCAGCCCTACATGCCAGGTACAGAAAAAAAAAAATGAGAGAGAAAACCCTACAGGCCGGACAGGATTTATGAAGTCAGAGAACACAGAAAGTATTCAGAATATATAAAAAATAATCCTGAACGTATACGAGCACACGGGCAGAGCTGAGCTGTGTCCAATACTATCCACGCACCATATATCAGGTGTCCGAATTCTGCAAACAACTTCATTCTCGACATTCATTCACAACATTTTACCCACAATCCATTCTGATTTTGAGCGTATATCTGCTGTAAACTCATTGAAGAGCCATTTTCTGAAAATCAATGAAAGAGAAGGAGCAAAAGAAAAAGAGACAATGCAAATTTTATTCTTAATATAACAATAAAGAACTTTCGTGTAGGTTCTTGATGTTATTTCTTATTTTACATTATTTATATTTTATGTTATATTAAAAAACAATTTTTTACAAACAAATAAATGTGAAAGTACACTAAAAATAATGGGTTGTTTCAACCCAAATGCGAATACAATCTGTCAAACCCAGTGGCTGGATAACATATTTAAGCAAATTTAATTGTTTGGCTTGTCGATATTTCACTCAAATTTGAGTTGAAATAACAAAACATTTTGGAGTTTAGTGTTTTTAATCTAATATATAAGTAAATGAAATTACCAAGCATGATAAGTAGGCGCTTTTTTTCTCTTTGTTATCCAATAATGCAATAAATAAGACAAACGAAAGTGAAATTTATTTTATAAAGCAAAAAAGGACTAGAAAAATGTTCGCTACAGAATGTTCTCTGGCTCACATTATTAAGATCACTTTCCGAACTGACTCACTCATTTCAGTGATATACACTTTTTTTAACCGTCTTTTTTTTTATTATGGTTGCTCTTCTGATTTGAGGAACTTCCATTAAAAAGAAATCAGTCAAATCAATAAATGATAAGACTGCGCTACAAATAATCCATATATACTGTATATCGTGAAAACTAAGTGAAAGGCATGTTTGGCTTTGTGCTTTATTTTTTATCTGTTGGAAAAATGTTAATGTCTTAATGTTAATTTTTATTTTAATGTGAGATGTAATGTTCCAAAGCTGTTTTGTGTTTACTGTTTGGAAATATTTTTCTCTTTGTATTACACTGAAGTAATATTGAAGTCTGCAATATTGTTGTGGAAACACTTGTTTTTAGTTTGTGGGGTATTCATGATCTGCTGAAAGTAATCGATTCATTCTAATAAGTTGCCTTTTAATATTCGATGGAGGAAAAAGAGATTCATGCAAAGTATCATGGGACATACACCAAGTAGAGAATAGTAAATGAGAGAAGCAGTAAGGTTTTATGATACAGCTCTGGACTGTCTTACTGGTTTGATTTGCTGGCTCTGACCTTTTCTGTGCAGGACGCTGTTGTCCTCAGTTTCTCTTCAATTTCCTTCCCAATCTTCTGAACAGTCACCTGAGTCTGCTTGATGGCTCTCTGGGCCATGCGCAGTCTGTGGACGGAAACACACACACATACAAACACACAATTGAGAATCTGTAAGAGAACTGGCTCCAAGGTCTGGAGCCCAATGATTTCATGACATTAATGGAGACTGAAGTATGTAATGAAATACTTTGAGAGCATAAAAATACCCACACTACAATACAATACTACAAATACAAAACCCAGACACAATGGATGTTCTGTTGTGTTCGTCTCACTGCTGATCTATCTCTTAATACATCGAGCTATGGAAATGTTTCATATTTTTACTTAGCTAAACTTAAATAAATTTATAAATGCACATTACTTACTAAAGCTAAAATAACTAAAGCTAGCATAAAAACATAAAAGAAATAATAAACTATAAAACAAAAGGTTTTGGTCATAATATATGTTACCAGTACACCAGTACACATTTATATTACCAGTAATCCAGTACACATTTATATTATTTGAAGTAGCAAAAAATATTTAAATTTGACATAAGTTTGTCCTGAATAAAATATTTATCTTGTTATTACTGGAATTTTGTTTGCATGCTTCAGAATTATGACATTCAAAATTCTAATGTCAAATTGTATGTGTCATATGCACAGTAATACATAATACAATATGCAGTGAAATGCTTATACAACAGCCTGAGACCTTAAAAAAACTAAAACAATATCAATAAGAGTCTAAATAATGCAAGTGGTACTCACTGCAGAGCAACATGGGCAGAGCTGAGCTCCAGCAAGGGGGAGCTTGAAAAATGTCAATAAGGTTTAATTGTAGGTTTAATATTTATAATATGCGTCTAGTTGCAGGTGCAATGTATCCTCAAAAATATGTTTAATTTTACTTTACTTTATTTCAGTTTACTTTATTTTATTTTAAGGGCAACGTGAGCTCTCTATTATGAAAGAACAGTATTTAGCAAATTACTCCTATAATTGTGCCACTTTTGAGCATTTGCATTACTAAAACACCACCGATGATTAGATTTCCATCTCAAACAGATGAAATTAGCTCAATCAAATGAAGGACGATCTTGGACAAAAGAAAACCCACACTCAGATGTAATGGAAACAGAACTGGCGCGTGTAAAGAGCAGATGATCTCACGTGGTGACTGATTTCAGATTTATATTTGCATTAATCAGAGAACAAATAAACCCAAAGCCTGCGAAAGGACCGCTGGACTGAAGGGAGGTCAGGCGTTGTTTTTGCATTGTTTGTTTACTGCCCAAAGGCAACGGGTTTGTTAAGATAAACTTTAATAAATAACAGCATTGCCAGGAGATTAATAACACCGCAGATGGCTCTCCTCATTGGGCGCCATGGTTCTCATTTGGTGCCTCGTTTTCTGAATCATCTGGTTTTACAACTACACCAAATGGTTTTAATATGCCATTGGTTTTAATATGCCATCACAGAGGGTATGGTGAAATTCTGAATTCACCTGAAGGGCATTGCATGGCATGTAGGTTTAATAATTCTGTCATACCAAGACAATTCCTTCATATTGACCTAACACAAATTTATAAAGTTAACTTAATAGTATTTACAAATTCAAGTGGACTGAGCATAAAACAATTAAGTTGTGACCCAAAAAAACAGAAGAGTTTGGTTTATTCCGCTCATTTTTAAAGAAGCAGTTCGAACATGCAGCAAAAATCATTTTTTGGAGTAAAATGATTAAATTTAATATTTTTTATTAAAACAAATGAAAAGAAAAATTGCGCTTGAACTGAACAAGAATGGATTTATTAATATAAGCTGTCAATCACTTAGTCAATGCCTTCCTTCAAATGACAGGGAGCTACAGCCGCGAAAATTTAAAGCGCTAAAGATGAGAGAATCAAAATAACACTTACAGATTTTACTTTAGGAACCACTTAAAATTACAAATAATGCCACATCTTATTAGTGATCATGTGGTGAATGTTAATCCACCATTTACACGTTTCAAATAGTGGACAAAAGACTTCCAGTGGGTTAAAGTCTGCTATGAAAATTACTAAAGCCATTTACCGTAAAGTCTGAGTGATGGAGTTTCCAGGTAGCAGTGTTTGTCACACATTTATGCATGATATGTTCCATTTAATCTTTAATTTAATCGTCATGATGTTGTCAGTCGTGCAACTTCAGCGCATTGCATTCACTAAGAATAAATTAATATTGCAGCTCATGAAAAGACCGTTATTGCTATCAAGATGATGTATGCAAATAATAAGTTATATACCGATATCGTCTGTGCAATATCAGACACCACCTGTGAGAACACATCAAAGTTATTATCATTAACTCAGTTCATCTCATTCAGGTCAAGCAGTGCATGCTGGGCCAGTGGGCGCATGCAGATTTGTTTTTGTTTGCTAGTGTTAGTGTTGATTTCAAATGCAATAAATCTGTTAATATGAAACTTGTAGTAACGGTAACATAATTTGTGGTGGGTGCGACAAAATTTTGGCTGGTGTGCCTAATTTTTGAAGTGAGGAGCACCATTGCTACCAAGCAAAAAGGTTAAGAATGTTTTTAGAATATGAGTAGCATATGGAATGTGTTGCAAACTGTACTTCAAAGCAACTTAAATTTTAATATCAAACAAAAAAAAAAGAAGTTATACAATGAAATCCTATATGATTTTAGCACAGTGCAGAGTATTTGACAGAAATGTCATTTACACTTTTCTGTGAAAAGTTTTATATATCTGTACTTTTAATATGGCGTGTGCAATATTGACAATAAAATAAAATCTTAATATATTTTGGGGGGTTTTAAATGATAATTGGCTTGTTAAGACCAGTTTTGTAATAAACAATAAGGAGATTACACAAAAACCTATCTAAATCTGTGATTCACAGAATATTTCACTCAAAACAATTAAATTTATGAACTAAGCAGGTGACCGTCTTTATGCCAGAAAACAAACAGACAGTATTGTGTCTGAAATGTAACAATTTCAATTTCAAAAACATTTTTATCCATCAACGAGTGCTAGAAATTTGTCTTAGGTAAAGCTTGCATATAAACAATACAAGAAATACACCCACACAAAACCAAGACCACACTACAGCACACAATACCAGGTATCACACTTAAAACACAGTTCCTGACAGTACTGTTTGTGTCCTTATTTAAAATATTAATCGCAGTTGGAATTAAAGAAAGTTTTTTTTCCTTGCCAGTGGTGTTGACAACCTGATGGAAGAAGCTGGAAAAAAACAATATAATGGATGAGACCTGAATGAATGATAACCGACCTACTATTTCTTGTTAGCTAAACTGTTGTACAAAATCAACACATCCTCAAAAGTCCTTATAGACATACTATTTTTCCCCTAACTTGAATTATAAGGATATTCAGACATCATTCATATAGGCTTCATTGAGCAGTAAACACTTTAGGATTCTCAAAACATTCTATTTTTATTTTTTTTTTTGTATGTTTGCAAAGTGAGTGACATACTAGATAGCAGCAGCTCTCACATCATAAAAACAGCATTGCAGACAATAAATATCACACACACCTATTAAAAAATGTTCATTGTTTTTGTTTGAGAAGTTCAGCATAGCAACACTGACTCAACTAATGCCAATTTCATTTTCTTTTTTTCAAACAACTGCAGCCATTTGGAAGTGTTACATCAAAACTGAATTCCATTTTTGTGACATGAAGAACAGCAAAAAATGACACAACATCTCTCCACGAACTTACAGTAAAGAAGAACATTGTTTTCACATTACAGTATGTTTTCCCAGAACAATAACAGCAGTAGAAGACAACAATCTGTGAACTACGGGAACCATCAATCAAGACTAAATTGTGTTCATATGAGCTTTCAGCACCAATAAACCTCACGAGGAAGAGAATAAATATAAGAAGCTTTATTTTTGTTCACTTTTACACTTTAGCATAGCTGCTGTTTTCTGATTGGCTAAAAAAATGGTTGCGATGTCTATATTTTGCAGGTCTTGTTCGCATATTCCCAATCGAATCTGTGGCTGAGAGCTCGACCACACGACCTTTCAGCGATGGTGTACAATTTACTTTGCCTCATACTTTCCTCGCTCATTTTCCACTTGCTCGACCTCAGCTAATGGTTCCTCCTCTGTGTTTCTGAACAGTAGGATTAGCACATTCTCACTGGAATCCCTCAAGGAGAAGCAGAAGTGCACATGGCCGGGTTTAAAAACAAACTAGAAACAATGCCGAGGTTAATAAGCACACAGACCACAGCTGTCGTGCAGTAAAAATATAGCAGAATATGCATTCATGAGGGCTTCAGATTCCAGGATTTAGCAAAGGAGTCAGGTTTAGCCTGTTAAGCCCCTGCTGGACGATGTTGTAACTACATGTTATTTTTAGTGACATGCACTCGAGTAATAATTCAAGTTTATTTGTATAACTCTTTTCACAATAATTATTGTTTCAAAGCAGCTTTACAAAAGGTGCACATTATTGCCTTACAATCAAATTCAGATTTCAGGTTATTAGTTACCATATCTTTATTAGTTACTAATAACTAATTAACTATTAACAAATAGCTTTTAACAGTTAAAGTTATTATATATAAACAGTTGCAGTTATATAGTATATAGGTGATGTCTGTCTACATGTTCAATGAAGTGCATTTGTGTATGAAGTGTATGTGTTGTCCTCAAAGTCTTCGATGGTTGGCATCTATTACTATTACTGATTTTACTGTAATTTGATTAAATAAATCCACCAAAATAGACTTCTTTTACCACATTAAGGGAGTCCTGTTATACCATTTTTACAAAAAGAATAACTCTCAAGCTTCCCTAGTATGCGTCAGCTTTAAATACTACAAAGATCGCATGTATAAATGCTATAAATACTTTAGCAGGAATAAAAAAAAAAACAGTTCTTATCTCTTTAAATGTAAATGAGCTGCAGTGCCACGCCCACTATCCAGGAAGGGAGGAGTCTTTATAGCATGTGCTTCAGATACTCTAGCAATAACCTACATATTTTTATGCATTTTAACATCTTGTCAGTTTAAACTCCTGACACAGTTTTAAGCCCAGGACACACCAAGCTGACAACAAAGAACTGGCGGCGGCAAAAAACGAATGTGTTATCGCCTCGCAAAGACTGCGTCTGGTCTCATCTTGACCAAAAAAAACTGCATTTGAACACACCAAATAGACGACAATCGACTGAATCAAAAACATACTTCTGGGTCTGTGTGGAGGATGTATCTTTCCACACCAGCAGGTGGCAGTATCTGCATTGTCATTACACAAATGAAAACTGGAACTAGTGCTGCACACATACAAACCATAAACAAAGCAGTGTTTACTAGGGGTGGGACCAAATATTGATATGACGATTTATCATGATATTTTGGGCCGTGATACATTATCGATACTCTGGTGCCAAGTATTGATATTTATCCATATGTACAAAAGATGTGAATATATTAACCTTACACTGCAGTTGTTTACTATACTGGCTGCAGTACACCCAGCCGCCTTCAGGTGACGCTTCCCATAATGGCCGCATTTTTAAGCTTGTTTGAAAGCTGTGCACTTGTTTTACATTGTTGCAATTCTATGAACCATTTGCTGTTAACAACTTATAACTTTTTGATGTATTTTTTCCCCTTTATTAACACAAATATACATATATCATGGATGGTTTTCTTGTGCTAAACCAATATATTGCAGAATCGCTGATATTGTGATATGTCAATATTCGGGGCAAAATATCGTGACAATATTGTATCGTGAGTTAACCTGTGATTCCCACCGCTAGCATTTACATACTATTTTCACAGTACTTCTTGCTCACCACAGAGGTGATTTGCTGATAAAAAATGTATACTTGATAATCTGATAATCCATATTGTTTGCACATATTTAAGAAATGAGACAGTTTCTTTGTGCTCCCTCTTGACTAGCTTCTTTTCCTTAGTTTCATCACTTCAGTTTTTGTTCTCGCATGTTTGTTTTGTCACATTTGATTTCTTCTTTTGGTTTTTGTCTGTTAACACAAACAGTTAAAGAAACTGAAATGTGTATCAGTATATTAAACCTATGAAACAGCGCCTTTTAAAATCAACTAGGACACTCAAACAGTGCTTACTGAAAGTGTGCTTTACAGATCTTTTTCAAGCTGTAACACTAAAAGAAGTTGAAAGTGTAAAAAGCAAAATGGCACTGTTTTGAGAAATGTGAAAAACAGACTTAGATTTTGCCTTGGATTTGATGGATTTGTTCATAGAATAGTATGAAAAAGAAAATCCTTAATTTCACCAGGTTTCTCAATTTTGAAACAGAACATGCTACATTGAATATAACAGAGAGAGATTTTCCTCCCACATGCTGAAAGAAGCCTTGTATTGCATCTTCCCATCTGTGTGGCCTTTTAGAATCCGCTGGTGGAGGCTACGATTCCTTCATGACAGAGTTTTTTGCTGTTTCTACCACACGTTTCTCCCAAATGCTCTCAGTCTGATCACTCCATTACCACACGTCATTAGTTAACAACCATCAAACTGCAGTGATCCAATTAGACGTCCAAGAATGAGCTGAGAGATGGCCAGCTTCTGATCCACACCACAGAGATTCTCCTATGACTAGCGTTAAAGAATTCAAAGAGTTTGTTGATAAAGGTTAAGGGCCAATATCAGCAAAGCGAAACAATGTAGACTAATACTCCCTCAGCAATTCATCTGGGTTACGTTTCGGCCCTCCTGTGACCACACAAGCCCAAAACTACACGCTAAACTGCTCTACATCTGCAAAGACCCGTCATTTCCACACACAGCTCAAACAACGATGATTTATTGTTAACAACCCCATATAAAAGAGAAGGAAGGGTTTTATGCTCGTCTACACAACATCTATTGTGATAACTTGTATAGAACACTACATAATGAAAGCTAGCATTTTTTATAAATGCATATATTCCTCTAGGGCTGCACAATATTTTGTTTTTAAAATCGAAATCGCATTGTGCGCATCCACGATAGTCACATCACAGTATATGCAATGTTGAGTATGAATCATAGTTGACCAGAAGCCACAGAAGACATTTAGAGTTTATAGAGTCACTGCTAAGTTTAACCATAATAGAGTGGAAGTTTATAATTTTTTGCATGCGTTTATAAGGCCTGTGACTGATCATTGCAAGAGTTTAAAACATTTGGGCACAAAAATATTATGATGTTCGGTAGGGGTGTAACGGATCACAGTTGATCACAACCCACTGTTTTGAACACACGTGACCTGCGGATTAATACTTTTTTTATTTACTAGTAGATTAATCCTAAATTTGTAAAAATTGCAGAGAGATCTTCTCTAGCGTCATTTAAATCACATGTATGAAAGCATTTAGGCTTTCCTGTAAAATATAATGATGATGGAAAAAAGTTGTGGTAGGTTATTCGGGATGTGGTGGGTTTCTTAGATTATTAAAGGTGTTTTCTGTCACTACGTGTTTAGCCTGCATTAATGCATTCAGTGTAAGCTGCACGATTAATCATTAAATGATCGGGATTTCAACACCCATGCAACATACATTATAAATGATGGGGATTTGCATGTTTATTAATCCTTCGAATCGCTGCATTCAAATCTGTGTTTGAAAAACGCAAATCAAGAAATAGATTCAGTCTTTAGTCTTTTGAGTTGGTTATGAAGTTACAAACAGTCAAACAACACAATTTTAATCACCGTCATATGCATTTAACTTGACATTTAAAAATGAAAGTTGTAGGCAGCATCTAAAAAACTATAATGTGATACGAACCGTGAGATTTGAGATCTGTTACACCACTTATGTTTGGAGGTGTAACAAAGATCATTTATTCATTCATTTTCTTTTCGGCTTAGTCCCTTTATTAATCAGGGATCGCCACAGCAGAATGAACCACCAACTTATCCAGCATATGTTTTACGCAGCGGATGCTCTTCCAGCTGCAACACATCACTGGGGAAACACCCATACACATCACATCTCATTCTCACACACAGTACAGACAATTTAGCTTACCCAATTCACCTATAGCGCATGTCTTTGGACTTGTGGGGGAAACCGGAGCACCCGTGGGAAACCCACACGAACACGAGGTGAACATGCAAACTCCACACAGAAATGCCAACTGACCCAGCCAAGGCTCAAACCAGCGACCTTCTTGCTGCGATGCGATCATGCTACCCATAACGCCCGTAACAAAGATCAATTGTATTTAATTATTTATACTTTTTAAAATAAAAATCATAGAACTTTGGCAGAAAATTTAGCATGTTTTAAGGAAAAACTCTTAATTTTGACTTAACTCTTCTAAAGGTGAAGACAAAACAATATTTACTTGATTAAATATTTTTAAATATTTTTAAAAGAAACCAGACAAAAGCGTTTTTTGCATTGTGATTATTAAATTTCTATACCTGAATACTGTTAGACTCCCCAGAAAACCATCAAATAGAGCTATTCAAACCATCTTGTGAAACTGTATTCATATTGCAATATTTATCACAGGAAAATTAAATAGCATAATATCAGATTTTTCAAATATCATGCAGGCCTATATTCCTCTATATTTCTTGAAAAAAAACCTGAAAAACGACACCCCTCTTGTTCATATTTTGGGGCCTCACACACTTTTCCCAGAAGCATCTGCATGAGCTGACCAGGGCATAAATCAGCAGGCCTTTAAAACCTGCCCTGTGACAAGTTCACACAGCGGCAGGAAAAATATTATACATTTTTTTTTATCAGCCGTGTCTCTCTCTCTCTTGTTATATGCAGGGTGATATGGCACGTCGATAAGTCAAGTCAAAGCTGATTTGACAGATTTATCATGGCCACAATTGAGATCGAGAAATCTGATAGGCCACTACCCCCAGGTGAGCGGCAGTTATCGTCCAATCGGATTTCATGCAGGTCTACACTCTTATCAGCCATCTGACAGTCAACACCTATCTCCCTCAGCCAATCAGAGAAGGGCACAGGAGGTTACTTGGCAACTTCAGCTGACATCAAACACACGCTGGAACACAAACATAAACAGTCAAAACTTCTTTATTTTGAGGATACTGTAAAAAACTGGGGTAAAGAATTGAGATTGACATCGGAAGAAAATCAAATGCAGTAATGGATTACTAGTTATTTTTTCTACTTTTCATACTCCGCGTTGGAAATTTTAACAATTTATTTGTTGGTAGTAGTTAACAGTACAAAAATCAATTAAACATTTAATCACTTAAATGGAAGGGTGTGCTTTTACTCTTCTACAAACACATGATTTTAACTAGGGCTGCACGATATTGGGAAAAAACTGAATATAATTTAATTATATTTATAATATTTTATTAATTATGAGTGTGAATGGGTGTGTATGGGTGTTTCCCAGAGATGGGTTGCAGCTGGAAGGGCATCCGCTGCGTAAAACATATGCTGGATAAGTTGGCGGTTCATTCCGCTGTGGCGACCCCAGATTAATAAAGGGACTAAGCCGAAATGAAAATGAATGAATGAATGAATAATTATAATTAGATAAATATAATTTCACATTATGACTAATAACTCTATTTGAAAAGAATTCATAAGTTTAAATTGATGGTCTTGATTTTGTAGGGGAGTGAACCTGCATAAAATATAATAAACATTACAAGCATAAATTAATAAAATAGAACAAAGATACAAGTTAAATAAGCAGTGATTTTTGGCTTTCTGGAGAGTCTTAACAGTACTGAGGTACCGTAAAATAGCACTGTATAAAGTAGTCAACATTTGAAGCTGATCAAAACCTTTCAGCAAAACTGTCCTAAACCTATTCAATTACATTCATTCTTGACTTTTTTTTTCTGCTGTAGTCTTCATTGTAGAAATAATTAAATGCAATTATTCTTTGTTAAAGCTGCACATTTGATTATTTCTAGCACCCAAATGGTATATATTTGCTTGAAATCTTACATAGTCACATGCAAGCATCTGTGTTTTCTGGTTAATTACATTCACAACTCAACATTGCAGATCCTGCGATGTTACTGTTGCAGATTCGCACATTGCGATATCGATGCTGAAACGATACATTGTGCAGCCCTAAAACAAGCAACAACTATACTGCTAAAGGTCATAGCCCTTTTTCAACAGTACTTGTTCCAGGAGATTTTTTTCATTTTTATTTATTTTTTTAAGGAATTTATTTTTATTTTAGAAATAGCTTTTCTTGTGACTAATAAGATTACAATGTATGCATAAAAAATAAAAAATAAAATAAAGCATATATACTGCAAAAGATAGTAGCACTTTTTTAACAGTGCTTGTTCCCAAAGCTTTTTTATTATTATTTATTTATTTATATGTTGTTGTTGTTGTTGTTTTTTTAAGGAATTCCTTTTTATTTTAGGACTTTAGCGCTTGTTCCCAAAGCTTTTTTTTTTTAAATATCTATATATATATATATATATATATATATATTATTATTATTTATTTTTACATTTTTTTTTAAGGAATTTTTATTTTAGGACTTTTTTATTTTAGGACTTTTAGAAATATTGTCGCTATTTATTTGTGATGTATAAGTGACGTAAGAACTTGGTTTGGGGGGGGTTTACTAGCTTTCTGCTGTTCTCGACACTAATGAGATTAGAATGTATGTGAAAATAAAATAAAATAAAATACTGCAAAAGACTTTTTCAACAATAAAATAATAATAAAAAAAATAAATAAATAAAAAAAAACACAAAATTAAGTTAAGCTTTTTTTTTTGTGTTGTTTTTTGTTTTTTAAGGAATTCATTTTTATTTTAGGACTTTTGGAAATATTGTTGCCATTTATAAGTAACTAAAGAACTTGTTTTTGGGGGGTGTTTTTACTAGCTTTCTGTTGATCTTGTGAGATTAAAATGTATGTGAAAATAAAATACAATTTAAAAAAAATTGTAAAATGAAATTTAAAAAAAAAAAAAAATGCAACTATACATGACAACATCCTAATGTTTTTTATCTCACAGGACATTTTGAAAATGTCACTCTTTTCAGAGACAAAAACGCAAAAAAAAGAAAACTAGAAAAGCATTAACTCCATGACCTGAGACACATTAATTCATCGCAGAGTCGCTGGAACGAGAACAGAGAAGTTACTGTAAACAGTACACATTGTTTTTTTCTGCTTTTTTTTTTATTTTCTCTCCCACAATTACCTTCTGGCGGTGTGTTTATGTATTTACCGTTCACTGACAACCAAATAAATCTCCACTAGTGTTTGTTTGCAAGACAGCAGTGCAGCCTTGTAAAGTCAGGCGGAAGATACAACAGCAAATAAAAACAAAGGCGCACAGATGCATCACGACAAGAACAAAGATGTGCTCTGGGAGGTTTTGACGGCCACCTTATGTCATATCCTGAATAGCCTAGAAAGACTGGAGCTTGTCAAACCCAATTACATTCTGCTGCCCAAATGTGGCATTGTTTGCTGCTGGTAAAGATGAAGATCTTAAACAGCCCACTGCAAGATATAAACACACATTAAACTTACTGTTGTTCATTTCTTGCTGCCTTTTCATCTCGATGTGTCTTCTTAAAAACTCCTAGACATCTTATGCTTGCTTTTTTTCTTTGTTTTATTGTAATTTCATTTTACTATAGTTTTAGTAGGACTTTTTGTCAGTGCTTTTACCTTTACCCGTTATGATATTTTATAATGTTAATATACATGTTGCAAAAACAAAGCATTTTCATTTTATTTTATGAACCAGTTTACCTTTTCTACAACTTCATGCATTCATTCATTTTCTTTTCGGCTTAGTCCCTTTATTAATCAGGGGGCGCCACAGTGGAATGAACCGCCAACTTATACAGCATCTGTTTTATGCAGCGGATGCTCTTCCAGCTGCAACCCATCACTAGGAAACACCCATATAATCTCATTCACACACATTCATTCATTCATTTTCATTTTCATTTTGGCTTAGTCCCTTTATTAATCTGGGGTCGCCACAGCGGAATAAACCGCCAACTTATCCAGCATATGTTTTACGCAGCGGATGCCCTTCCAGCTGCAACCCATCACTGGGAAACATCCATACACACACATACACTACAGAAAATTTAGCTTACCCAATTCACCTATAGCACATGTCTTTGGACTTGTGGGGGAAAGCGGAGCACCCGGAGGAAACCCATGCAAACACAGGGAGAACATGCAAACTCCACACAGAAATGCCAACTGACCCAGCTGAGGCTCGAACCAGCGACCTTCTTCCTGTGAGGTGACAGTGCTACCCACTGCGCCACCGCGCTGCCATTTTCTACAACTTGTCCTAGCTATATCATTCTTTTAGAATTTATATACTATTGCAGTTTTTATAAATTTTTTGCATGTTTTTTTTTATAGTTTTCTCAATTCTAAAATTAAAACTAACTTTTTTTTTTTTTCTTTTTCTTTTTTTAGAAACTGGTCAAAAAAAATTGTTTCTGTTAACCATTATGAACACTAAAATAAAGATAACATTTAATTAAACTAAATTATTATAATATTTTATATTATAACTAATATTATTACAATAATTGAATTAATAGAGAATAATATTTTGTACATTAAATAAAACTGTGAATCTGATATTAACAAAACGGATTATGGAAAAATGCTTAAATATCAGAAAAAATAAAACCAATTATCTTACTAATTTTACAATTTTACTTGGTAATGTTTTTTATTAATACATACGAATGTTTTTTCAGAATGCACAACATAAACCAGTATATTAGGAGTTGATTTATCTGACTTAATTGTTCAAAATAAAAAGGTACAATATATAATAAAATAATAAGACAATAAGACAAAACAAAAAAAAACAAATTAAAACAAAATTATTTTTAAAAAAAATTTTTTATTATATTAAATTAAATACATTTCTATTAAATTAAATTCTCTTTTTTTTTTTGGAATAGTTCACCCAAAAATGAAAATTTACTCACTATATACACATTTTATGATTTTCTATATTCTGCTGGACACAAAAAACAATATTTTGAAGAAAAAGAAAAAAAAAATAACTATTGACATCCATAGTAGAAAAAACAAACACTATGGGAATGTTTAAAGATTTATCGCTTTTCAACATTCTTCAAAATATCTTTTTGTGAAGAGTGCCTAAACGATGACAGAATTTTCAGTTTTGGGTGAACTGTCCCTTTAAGTAGCTGCTTCTACGTAACATTCCACGCATCACATTGTGTCTATGAGTGTGTGTGTGTAAAGACAAAGAAAGGAAATGAAATACAGTCTGTCTCGCTGGTATCTACAAAACTAAGGGATGAAAAATGTTTTCTGTCTCTTTTTCTGTTTGTACAAATGCTGATAAATGCCCTCATATCAGGTGACAGCCAGTCCTCTGTTGTTTTTGCCATTCCTACACATCCTCTTTCCCCTCCTGGAGACACAGGTCACACACACTGAAAAAGCCAAAGATCTGCTAGCATATCATGTCTAATTTACTTAAAAAAGTAATGTTACAATCAACCTGCCAAAAAGCATTGCACTGGTATGATTATACCTGAAGTGTCACTGATTGATAAGCTTTTCACCGTAGGCTAATGAATACACTCACAGTACATAAATCAGAGATAACACACGCTAAAAAATCAGATATATTGGGTGGTGCTCACAAAAACACAGCACATCTGTTCACCTGCATCCAAATATCCTTCAAAAAAAAAAAGAAACTAAAATACAAAGTGAGAAAGTGATGTGACACGAAAAAATCCAGGGTGCAACTTGAAAAACAAAACTGTTAAAAATCATTTCTTTGCTCTGCTCATTATTTTGGATTATTTGTTTAAATATTTAAAGGAGCACTCCACTTTTATTGGAAACAGGCTCATTTTACCCAGAGTTATACAGTTGAGTTTTACCATTTTTGAAACCATTCAATTATTCTCTGGATCTGGCAGAAGCACTTTTAAGCTTAGCTTAGCACCAATCATTGAATTGGATTACACTATTAGCATCTCACTCAGAAAAATATACATTTTGATAATTTTTCTATTAAAAGCTCAACTATTCTGAGTTCAAAGGCCTACGGCAAAAGAAAAGTAGTTATTTTCTAAAATCCAGGGTGCAAGCAACATGAAAAACACAATTTGTTATAAAGATAATTTCTTTGCTCTGCTCATTATTTTGGATTATTTGGATTATTTATTTAAAGGAGTACTCCACTTTTTTGGAAACAGGCTCATTTTAAAAGTCACCCAGAGTTATACAGTTGAGTTTTACCATATTTTTTTCCATTCAGCCGATCTCAGAGTGTGGCAGGAGCACTTTTAGCTTAGCTTAGCATAAATCATTGAATCGGATTAGACCATTAGCATCTTGTTCAGAAAAAATAATTATTTTGATAATTTTTCCTATTTAAAGCTTTCTGTAGTTGCATTGTGTACTAAGCCCTATGGGAAAAGAAAAGTTGCTATTTTCCAAAATCCAGAGTGCAAGCAACTTGGGGGAAAAAAAACTCATGATGAAATGATGAAAAATCATTTCTTTGCCCTGCTCAATATTTTAGATTATTTGTTTAAATATTTAAAAGAATTAAAAATATTTATTTAAAAGAACAATCCACTTTTTTGGAAATAGGCTCATTTTACAAGTCAACCAGAGTTACACAGTTGAGTTTTCCAATTTTTGAATCCATTCAGCCGATCTCCGGGTCTGGTGGTATACTTTTAGCTTAGCTTAGCATAGTTAATTGATTCGGATTAGACCATTAGCATCTCACTCAGAAAAAAAATTTATATATTTTGATAATTTTCCTATTACAAAATGACTTCTGTAGTTAGATTGTGTACAAAGACCTAGAAAAAAAGAAATGTTGCTATCTGCTAAGACATTCAAAATGTCTTTGCTCTACTCATTATTTTGGATTATTTGTTTAAATATTTAAAGAAACACTCCAATTTTTAGTGCATAGGTTAATTTTACAAGTCACCTAGAGTTAAAAAGTTGAATTTACCATTTTTTAATCCATTCAGCCGATCTCAGAGTGTGGCGGGAGCACTTTTAGCGTAGCATACATCATTGAATCGGATTAGACCATTAGCATCTTGACCATTAGCGTTTTTCCTATTTAAAGCTTGACTTTTCTGTAGTTACATCGCGTACTAAGACCTATGGGAAATGAAAATTTGCTATTTTCTATCTATATTGGGTGGTGCTTACAAAAACACACCACATCAGTTCACCTACATACATATTTCTTTCACACACAAAAAAGAAGAAAAGAAACAAAAAGAGTTTTGTTGCACAATGAGCAAGTGACACGAAACGGAACAAATTCAGAGCACAAACAACTGGTGGGGATGTGAGCCTGAATGGAAAAGCAAACAAACAGGCCTGTTATGGACAGTGAACCCGTACCTGCCGCTGAGAGCAGGAGAATGTCAACACATGCCTGTGACTCCACACACCTCAGAGATCGCTATTGTCTCCAGCGCTGGAGGAGCTGATAAGATTGTGCTCAATGGAAATATTTTGGGCTCTGACATTCCTTCCTGGTGTTTGCAGAGTATGAGCGATCCCTTTCCACACCTCGCCCTTACATCATCGGTGCTCATTTCTGCTCAATAAGAGTCGCATTTAAAAATACATCTTGGTGTAGTTGTTTTAGAAAGCAGCAAAGATCAAGGTGGACAATAAGTAGAGTTATTGTCTCCATTAAGAAAGAAGCCATTTTGAACTGCCTGAAGTGTGAATGGATTTGTACTTTAGTTGTAAGTCTATAGTTGAGTTGGTTTGTTTTGTCGATGTGTCAAGTCTTCGGCGCTAGAGAATGAGATTAAGCATTAATTGATCTGGTAAAATTAGAAAATTAAATCAATTAGAGTACTTAAAAAGTGGCAACAAAATTGTAAAAACAAAATAGCAGTGCTTACAAAAATAATCTATTGTATAGTCTATTGTATCATGTATTGTTTGATTGTGTTGCCTTTTCCTTATAGCTTTTGTATGTATAATGTTGTGAATATGTATTTTTTATGTATTGTAATCTTAATTATTGCATTTTTTTATGTCAAGCCTCTCTTGGACAGGTGATGAAAATCTGCAAGTCTCCTATAACACTTGTCAGCGTGTCAAAAAAACATGTTACAATATATGCCATTGTCAATAGTCGACCAAAACATGGCCAATTCAACGACCATGCTTATGTTTTTGCTCAATAACGGTTTCATCTTGACCAATTCTTTTGTTATTTAAGATAGGTATGAAACATTCATTCATTCATTCATTCATTCATTCATTCATTCATTCATTCAT
>CAIGQW010001429.1:4471837-4488937 GCA_903798125.1 Danio choprae | reverse complement strand
GACAATAATGGAGGAGGAAGGAGAAGGAGAAAAACAATAAAGAAATGAATTAAAAATGTTTTCCTGTTTGTTTTGTTTATCTGTTCAAATATCTGTTTCATCCACTTCAATGGTGCTGATAAGTGTTAGCGGAGCTCTCAGGAAAGATTGGTAATAAAAATGCATTGCTGCCTTGGTAAAGCAAGCATAATGTAAACAGAAATAACCTAAATGTGCTCAATTATTAAGATGTGTGGACTTTATTATTATTTGCATAATTGGTTGAGACAAGATGTAAAACAAAAATAGGGGAAGTTTAAGCTTTTTCTCTCTTTAAATTTCTTAAGCATTTTATTTGAACATACAATTTTCAAAATGCTCTACTTTTATTTAATTAATGAGAACATGCAAATCTACAGTCATATGTGTTAAGCCTGCAGCATTGTCAGGTGTTTGTTACCCAATAAATATGTATATTGTTCTTTATTTTTTACTGTTAATTTTTCTGTAGCCATTTTTTTCTAAACATAGCATATACCGTACCGCACCGAAACCGTGACCCAATACCGTGATACATACTGAACCGTGAGTAGACTGAACCGATGCACCCCTAATGACAAGACACATTCTTGAGAATGAAAAGCTCATATGTTAAGTTTATCAGGGGGTAAATTTGTCCTCTGCTATGTACTGGTGCTGTGTGCCTAAATTTAAGGCCTAATCTTCAGTAACTGATATACTATTACTAATATTACAACAGTTACTAAAGAAAAGGCCTTAAATTTACACTTAGGCGTGTTTGACCAGGGTTGGAGCGGAATTCTGCAGGAAGGTCTCCAGGAACAGGGTTGGTGACCCCTGCTATAGACTAATAAATTATTATAGAATGTATATTTCATTAACTAATAAGTTAACATAATCTCCATGCCTTTTCTAATTCACTGTCTTTTAATGTCCTATTAAAGAAAATTATGTTTTTTATAGTTCTGTGTGGGGAGTGGAAGTAGTGCAGTACAGACATGTAAACATCGCAATCAAACTATTACTGTTGTGAAGGATTATGAAAACTGGTCTTAAACGTTGTATCCACCTTTCCACAATGCTGCCATCTTTAATTTACTAACTTTCTGAATGCTGAATGTGACCCTGCTCACCAAAAGAAGACAAAAATAAATAAATCACCACCATTTACTGTAATACTGTATAATACAATATTGGCATCAATGTATCAATATAACTAAAAACATCCCGACACTAGTGTATCGATATTTTCCCTCACCCGTACTTTGTAAGCAACACAAAGGGAAAATCTTTTAGCACTACAATGTATCAAAACACATAAAATTCTGACAATCATGACAGCAGTGAAACATATCGGTTTTATTAATAATCCATGAGCGTGGCCTGTAAGCATAGTCAATGATGCAGCAAAACCAAGCCAAGCTTTTAAAAAGTCTGTCAGCACAAGCAGATTTGTGCTGTCCAGCAGTCTGGAGGCTAAAGAGGCTCTTCCTCCAAAAGGATGTGCAGCTGACAAAACTATTATCACAGCGACTAGGTCAGCAGAAATACATACAAAACATGACCACAGAGAGATGAAATGAGGGAATGATCACATGACCTTTACACACAAAAAAAGGTATAGATAGATAGGAAGTCAGTGGACGGGGGGGAAATGAAGAAACAAAGAAAACAGGTAGAGGGGAGCAAAAAGAACAGAGGTTAAAGAAAAAGGGCTCTATTTTAATTGATATTTTAAGGACGGAAAAATACGCTCTGCGCCCTGGCTTATTCTCTTAATGAGTTATGGGTGTGTTTTGAGTATAATGTGCTTTAAACCAATCAGAGTCTCATCTCACATTCCCTTTAAGAGTCAGTTGCGTCGCGCCACGGTGCATTTGTTATTTACATGGCAGACTTTGTAAGTGGAAAAACTGAACGCTTCACTAGTGAGAAAACAGTTAAACAGACCATCTGCAGCACGAGGATAAAGAATGAACCTCCTTCATTCAGCCACTTTACTTTCTCTTTACTTTACTTTTACTCTTTACTTTACTCCTTTACTTTCGTGGATAAGGAAATGGTGGAAACGTGCTTCACTGAAGACATGTTTGCGTGAGTTTCCTCCGGGTGCTCCGGTTTCCCCCACAAGTCCAAAGACATGCAGTATAGGTGAACTGGGTTAGCTAAATTGTCCGTAGTGTATGAGTGTGAATGGGTGTGTATGGATGTTTCCCAGTGATGGGTTGCAGCTGGAAGGGTATCCGCTGCGTAAAACATATGCTGGATAAGTTGGCGGTTCATTCTGCTGTGGCGACCGAGATTAATAAAGGGACTAAGCCGAAAAGAAAAAGAATGAATGAGTTCTAATTTCCAGCAAACGAATAAATGGACAATAATAACAAAGTGTGGTCAAAAAAACTGAGTTATATCAAAGCAAACGTCCTATTCTTATGCCCCATATGGTCCAAAACCGGACAGGTGGACAAATACAAGTTTGTTTTTATTAAAACAAATATAAATATGCATATAATAAATACTACTACTACTCCTACTACTCCTACTCCTACTACTACTAATAATAATAATAATAATAATAACAACAACAACAACAACAACAACAACAACAACAACATTATACAAAAGCAAATTGTCATGAATAAACTGAAAAAAGCCCCCCGAGAAGGCATGGAGGAAGTGGTTTTTATATTTATGTATATTTACACTTATGTATAAAAAAATAAAAATAAATAAAAATAAAAACTTTCAAACATTCTCAAAGTAATGGTGAGGCAATTTTCTTTTGTGGTTGAACTATCCCTTTAAATTGACTAAAGTCTAAGGTACAGTGTCAAGCCTCCAAATGTTTGTGCAACTATGATCAGTTTTGTTCTAACGACCTTGAGGACAAACAGGGATTTTATGTATAAACAGACCACCAGCCATGCTATTATGCTGAATTAAATAATCATTGATTTGTCAGTTGTATAATAATGCATTCAATGCAGCCCTGCCTATTCAGTAAACACACACACACACACAGTCCTCCAGCTATAAATGTGTCTTTGAGGGTGCGTCACTTCATGTGCAAACACACCAATAGACACAGTATTCATTGCCAATGACATTTACAAGTCATCACTATCATGATTAAAATGCCTGAATAACAGACTAGAATGAAGCCTTTAATTGTGCCTATACAAATCTCATTACAGATGACCATATTCTTTTATGTGTTGTGTTTATTCTCTTCACACTTGAGCAATGCATCAATGTTTTTCAGCAGAATTACAGGCTTGGACAGTGACCACATGCTCATTAAATCCTTTTCCAGCAGCCAACGATGACAGCCACACATCCGTTTAAGAGCCTCTGAGGCCTTCCTCAAATAACAAAATTGTTTTCAAAAAAAAAAGTAAAAAGTTTGACAATATGACGCCAAAAATACCATTTAAGAAAGTTGTTTTGTATCAGTATATGACTATATAGTATGCTAAAAACAGTATGAGAGCCGAGTAGTGTCCGAATTCATAGAAAAATATGTGAGAAGTACCCAGATGACCTACTACTTCTGGCGAGATTCTGAAGTGTGCATCCGATGCACGCTGCGCCATCCCATGATGCCCGCGAGAGAATTCATTAATGGGAGTGAATCGCGGGTAGGTCGTGAGTTGATCATGACAAAATTAAAGATGTAGTACGTCAGAGTTGCATTCATACTGCTCGCATTCATACTGTATAGAATGTATTATTCTAACGGCCGAGTAGTATGTTTAAATTCAAATGCAGTACCTACTGAGTAGTAGGCGATTTCGGACGCAACCAATGTCTCCTTAACCAAACACACCTGATTCAGATAATCAGCTCATTAGCAGAGGCTGAAAGACCTGTAATGTGTGTGACAGACAAAGGAGACATCCATAACATGCAGTGTTGGTGGTCCTCCAGGAACGTGGTTGAGAAACACTGCTTTGAACCATTGCAAAAGAAATTTTTTCTAACTTTTTATGGTTAAAAGTTGTTGGTACAAATATCAAGGTCCCATAATGCAAATCACAAGCATAAATAAAAGGGGGAAAAAATTAAATAAAAACATGAATCACAAAATATAAACAACTGCTTATTTACAGATCATTTTTACCATGCAAGACATCCATTTAACATGATTAAAAATCATATTATGACTAAAAAGGTTCCTTTTGAGGTCTGCATCAACATCTTAATGTGAAATGTGTCATTTCTGCACTACTAACACTAACAAACAATGCGAGTTTGTGTTAAACTCAGGAGAATCAAGAAAACATTGAAAACTGTTTGTTTTTGCCTTGAAACCAAACATAACATTTCTAGCAGCAAAGTTTAGTCATTAGAGGAAGAGATTTTTTTTGTGGTTAATCAAATACTTTCAATGATTCATGAAGCAATCCATTCAAATGTGTGTTTTTTTAAATGAAAAAGCTCAAAAAAAGTACACCAATGTTTAGCATTGTCCATTTGTGGTCAGATTTAAATTCAATTGCAAAAAAGCGGATAACAGGCTTTTTTTTTTTAAATCACTGTGAAATATGGCGTAGTTCTCATTGTTTCTGCTAATATCATCCAAACGTATTAACAAATAGGACAAAAAAAAGATCTATTATTACAGCAGAAAATAAAGAAGAGACAATATTGATGCTACGCTATAACATGTGCTTGTCCTATAACATATATCCTGTTCTACACCATGCTACTATGCTATTGATTTACTGTGTTCAGTCTTTCATTTCACATTGTGGAATATAATAAAAGCAGTAAATCACCAATAAAAGCAAAAGCACTCACCAAAGAGTCTCGGATGACTTCACTCTTGTAAAAATCTGAATGAGGAAAAAAGAACACTGTTAAAAATTTGGGTTCTGATTTTGTTTAAGATATGCACAGCACGAACCACACAACATTTACATTCCAAATAAGCACGGTTCATTCAAACTTTATACTTGGAGAAAACGGCAAAAACATGTACAGCGATATCCACAAAATATAAAATCAGTACTGTATTAAGCAGCTAACTGTTTTCAAAAACAATAATATAAAATGTGCAGCATTAAATGCATATATTAAAATTCATTTAATGGCTGTGAAAGCCTAAAATAATAAATAATTCTGCCTGTGAGCTTCAAAAACTTCAACCTGCAGTAACCCCTTCCATAATGGAAGGGGAAATAAATCATGTGAAATTAAAAGACTAAATTTAGGAAATGTATTTTTAAAAGAGTTTGCAAATGTCTCATGGTTAGTTCTTAATACTTTGTGAAAACAAAAGTAAATAAAAATTCTTTTTAAAAATGGAATAAATGACTAACGTCCCCATTTTAAAACTTTTCCACTGTGAGGTGCAGAATGATTAGGCACAGCTCACTTCAGTTCAGTTCAGTTCAGTTCAGTTCAGTTCAGTTTTGCTGGGTTCGCTTTGCATTTCAACAGCAGTTCAATACTGCTTAAATGTACTGTAGGTGGGATTAGCGGTAGGCCTATCTCACAATAATCAATATATCGATTTATCGCACAAGACATGGACATGACCTCAATCATTTTTGATGATGCTAGAATTAGTTTTTAAGTATGGACGATAAATATTGCAACACTTTAGCTGATTGTGCAACATCTCTATCTCTATTTGAGGTATCAGTGTCAGTAAAAAAAAAAAAACCCCACTATAGTATTTACTATAAATTCCTTTAGTATATTTTAATGTGGGTGCCTGACAACTTAAAATAGATCTGGTAGCAGATATCGCAGCCTCCGTTACTTTTTTACATTGCATTTTTTTGTTAACATTTATTATTATTTATTTAGGATATTTTTAGTTATAATTAACTAAATATTATGACTATGAATAAATGAAATAGTCTTAAGAATAAAATATGATGTGTTTGAAGAGTGTTCTTGGATCATGATGATATTATATTGTCATTCTGGCATTATATAATGAGTTGCATAAAATGGCCTTAAAAGGACAATAATATCGTTTAATCGCAATATTTTTTGGGTGCAATATATTGTACAATAAAAAATAGATATCGTGACAGGCCTAATTATCGGTATACTGGCACGGCATTCTCGCAAACACAACATGAACATACACATGACGCAAGCCAACCAGTCATGCAAACCAACAATGCAGCACTGACTGCTGTTGACCAATTAAATATAGCGGGTTTGCTGTCTTGTAAAGTGTACACACTAAGGCAGAATCAAAACACTGCACTGTTTATTCGAGTGAATCGACCAGCCCAACAACAGCTCAACCTGTAGGGTGAGTTTGGAGGCGGAGTCATTTTCTTAATTGACCAATAGAAGACAGAGTTTAAAAAGATTCAGTAACTTTTGCATGGAGCCACAAAGATGACATCACTGGCACTGCAACTTTAAGCACTAAATTACTGGAACAATCAGAGAGTGGCATCAATCACCTCGTGATATCTGATCGTCCTGGCAGAGGTGGAGGGTGAAGTAAGTGTCAAGCAGAGGAGAGCCATTCTTGTTCACAATGTTACGGGCTGCTATGCTCCGCAAGTGACGCAAACGCCTCTGTTGGGACAAAAGAAAGAAAGAGGATTAGTGAGAGACGGAAAAATATGTTACATGTTAAAACTTTACTCTTAAAAGCTGAGCATTACCAGGCCTGCATATGCAAATCAGGCACTTTCAGCCTATCCCATGTGAGAAAAACACGCAGTAAAAATGTATATACAGAAGCAATGCATTTATGTTTTATAATAGTTTAGGACTTCGAATTATGAGATCATGCACATCATAAAATCTGAATGAGTGTTTTGTACTTTACAAGTGACAGTGAACGGGAGCGGACACAAAAACACAAAACATCATTGTGAGTCTAACATCACTATAAAGTTCTCCTGACCGAAACATGACATCACACATGCTGCACATCGGGCACAAATCCACCAATCTGAAGAAGCCAAGGGAAAAAAAGTAGCTAGGCATAGAAATGTTTACTTTTTTCAGGTTTATCAGTTCGTCTTCATTTATTATCATGCAAAGATATTTCACAAGTGAATTTGTTTTGCATTTACACTGTTGACCACTTCACATGGGGTGGACTTGACCTAAAACTTTCTATATAGTCTGCATGAAGTGGAAGTTGCTGAGACTTTTATTTCATTATGTTGATGTACTTACATCTGAAATGGAATATTGAGTAGGGGGAGGGGCTTTCTTTTTGCACATCATTCCCTTGTAGCATATTAATGGTAAGAGGGGCATGGTTAAAAAAAAAATAGCGGCTGGATGGGCATCCACTGTGTAAAACATAAGCTGGAATAGTTGACGGTTCATTCCACTGCGGTGACCCCTGATAAATAAGGAACTAAGCCGAAGGAAAATTAATAAATGAATAAATTTACTGACAAAATGAGCACACAATTGACTTTGATTAAGTCAGGATACAAACCCAGAAAAAATATAGGAGATTTGTGGCTCCTGAAGATACACTGAGGTCTTATTAAGTGAAAGAAACCAACGTTTGTGCAAGAAACTTAACATTATTGACCTTATAGAAAAAAATGTATGCAGAAATAGCAACTTCATAGAACATGAGACGGAGAGAAAACAAGAACCACAAAGGCACCGCAGTTTCAATGAAACACTTCATCTACAAGTTCAGCACACTAAAGTCTTCACCTGACCAGCTTTCATCACGACCAGTCACAGAGAGTTTCCAGCGCCGCCCATGAGGCATTAATTAAATACTAAATCTAAGTCATGGGATGCCCCACAGGATTATTGAAGTTGCAGGAACAACACTACACTTTGTTCAATGTTTTCCCCCCACTTCTGTCTCGTTTCAGACCAAGAAAAAAAACTCTGTGGAACATTCAGAGTTTATTCGGTCCCATAGAGGTTGAGCAGTAAAGTTTAGTAGGTTAACAGGCTACTTAACTAGCACAGGAACAAACATAGCTAGCATATGATAAATTTTCCCTTATTAGGCATTTCAAACAACTAAATGAAACTAAAACACCAAATCAAGCATGATTTCACCCTTAAGTCAAAGAATCATATCCCTCTGAACCAAAAACAAAACAACTCTTCTTTCTGTAATGTAAATGAATGGCATATAATGGTTAGCTAGAGTTCATCTATGGTCCATAATCCTCCTATCAGACTCATAAAAGTAGAGTGTCACAAGTGACTGCCAAAGAAACCGCTGTCATAATCACTTCCAGTAAAATAATTCAGACAGGTGTTACAAGCTCTGTCAAGCACATGTCATGTGATGGGGACTTCACATTTGGTTTCACATCTCAGCTTTTTAAATTTTTTTTTGGTAATGGCACCTTCTATTTTTACCAGAAGCAGAACAGAAGATTAGCATCACGAGAGCTAAAATATCAAATCTATGATATCAAAAGTGGAGCAACTCTTTCAACTCAAGTCTAGCTCAAGGTTTGAAACAGATCATAGTTAATCTGCATCGCAAGATCGGAGTTGATCCATTGGCCACACAGTTCGGCAGACGTGTGACCTGCGGGTAGTCTGTCATATATTCTAAACAATTGCTGCTTGTTCAAAGAACTTATTTATAATGAGCTGAAAATAAAAAAAGAAGAAAACAAAAACAATCATTGCAATTTTTGGGGACAACTTAATTGTTTTATGTTCAATCCACTTCAATTTGTAAGAACAATTAAGTTAACTTAATCGATTGTGTTTGAATGAACGAATTGTGTGGAAGCCTGCATTTCTTTTTTACAGTGTATACTTATTAAACCCCATTTCCACCACAGGATGTATCGGACAGTTGTCCTTGTAAAGGCGAGTTGGGATGTTATTCCACAACTCAAACTTTCAGATAAAATATAAGTCTGAATTGAAAGTTTTGTAAGCTTTTAGGCTCTCACAATTCTAAGTTTGCTAAGCAATTCTACGTTTTTTCAAAATTGCAAGATCTTATAATGGCAAGCTTAGGTATAAATCAAAATAGTGACTTGTATTAACATGTTTTTGGTTTGATTTGTTTTTTTAAAAAAGCTAAATTTGCAGAAAATCAGAATGGTGTGATTAAAAAAAAGTCACAATCAGCTTTCTATTTTGTATTCTATGACAAAAACCCACTTGTTCAATTTTTTTTATTATTATATTTATTATTATTTATTATGTTTGTTTTACCCTTTATTGTTAGCACTTTGGTCAACTTTGTTGTTTTAAAGTGCATTATAAATAAAATTGAATTGAAAAACAACCCTCATATTTGCACTTGATTTAAAGTTTCGCCCATATAAACATTCAAGCGATTTTAAACCATTCAAGTCTATTTCAAATGATGCTGTATTAAAATAATCCAGAAGCAAATATTGAGCGCACTGAATAATGAATGGTGGCACAGTGGCTAAGTGGTTAGCACTGTTGCCTCACAGCAAGAAGGTTGCTGGTTTGAGTCCCGGCTGGGCCAGTTGGCATTTCTGTGTGGAGTTTGTATGTTCTACCCGTGTTTGTGTGGGTTTACTCCGGGTGCTCTGGTTTCCCCCACAAGTCCAAAGACATGCTGTACAGGTGAATTGGGTAAGCTAAATTGGCCGTAGTGTATGAGTGTGTGTGTAAATGAGTGTTTATGGGTGTTTTCCAGTACTGGGTTGCTGGTGGAAAGGCATCCGCTGCATAAAACATATGCTGGAATAGTTGGCGGTTCATTCCGCTGTGGCAACCTCTAATAAATCAGAGACTAAGCCGAAGGAAAATGAATGAATGAATGAATGAATGAATAATTATAAATATTACTTGAGCATCATATTATGATGATTTCTGAATGATGTGACACTGAAGACCTCAGTAATGATGCTGAAAAACATACATTTAAAATATAAACTTTAAAATATATTAAACAGACAAGCTAAATATCTGACAGCCTGCGCCTGAACACAAACAAAAAGGTAAAGCGTAGCAGTGAAGCATCATTAGCAATTTCTGCAAAACCTTCGTTAGAAATAAATGTGCTTGTTTTCTGTGCTTGTTTGTAGGGCTATCCATTTTTTTCAAATATAAATGATCAAATAATAAATGACCAATGCATAATAATATATTTTAATGCATTTTTTCTCTTGTTTCGACTCCCACCATTAGTATTTATTTTCAACTCCAGACAATACCAAAACAGCAACTATATATGGGGCAGGGATGAACATATTAAAGCCCCATATGATCTCATTTAGATAGATGCATAAAATAAAATGTAATTTACAGTACATATATTGAATATACTATTATCACAATAACAATACTGTTGTGATCTATTGTGCAGCCCTACTTGTATCTATATAATATCATGCAAATTCAAGGTGCATTCCTGCTTTTTACATAAAGCCATGACACAACACATCTCCAGCATAACGTTTGCAGCATTAAATAAGCCAACATTTCTCCACAGAGAACGCCAAGTCATCAACAGACACTGCTTAACAGAAAAACCTGCCATCCCAAAAACACTTCCCAGGAACCAGTGATGCGATTTAACAGACAACTGCTGCAGGACATGACTATCATTCCACATAACTGAGGTCTAGGCTTTCGGTTAGGACAGATTCAGGGCATGTCTGTGCGCATTGCAACAGTGCAATTGTTACAACACACACAAAAATCACATCCACTCTCGAACGCCAATCTCGAGTATTACATCATCTACAGTATATGCAACGTCCGCAATGCTACGTTTCAAAAGCTGTACTTGCAAAGATTTTTAAAAAAAGAAAATCTCTTTATGTCCCATAGTGGTATCTGAGCAATATCGGCGTTATGGATATGATATTTGCAGTAAAAGTATACGTTAACATTATTTTGAAACATCTGTTTATATTTTCCAAAACAACTAACCACAGAAATATGGGATCAGAAAAATATCAATCTGTAAACATATTTTAAATGAGGAAAATAAACATACGTTATGGATGTGACCAAAAAAGTCTGCAAGTTTACAATATTCAATATACTTTGCAGAAATTCTGTGAACGTGCACAACCCAAAAGACATAATGCTAATCAAAAGGATAAGAGTTGGCTCACAATAGAACAAAAATGACTGATTTTATTTTACATTTTTGTATTTATGAGGGAAAAAACTCCGTTATGGACGTGACATAAATGAAATTGGTATTTGTTTGACTTGGGTAAATCAAATATAATTGTTTGATTTTAAAAAGTTCTGTATTTTTACAGAACTGTAAAATAAAGCCTACACAAAAAAGGGTTTCGCTATTTATGTTTTTATGGTGAGGTTGACATTAGCATAAAATTGCTCATCCTCATCAAATTAAGGTGATTTTTAAAAGTGTCTGTTTCGTATAACATTTGTTCAAATAAAAAAAACGCAAAAAGTATGGTTGAAATTAAACCACAATGTTATTCAGAATAACATAATTTTGTTTGTGTAAAAATAAAACGCCATACTTGTTCTGATCTGTTCTTTTTAAAATGTATCAAACAATAAGTGACTTTACTTTAATACATTTTATTATTTTGAAATCATTACAAACTGGCAAATGTGCAAAACCAAGATGTTAAAATGTTACAGTTAATCAGTATTTTTATTTATACAGTTATCTATACTGTTTATATTATGACAATCTCTATTTTAAATATATAAACTAATGTTATCTTTAATAATATATAAGTGGGTGTCTTCTGTAAATCAGGATAAATGACTCACAACCTACATTACTCAAAGATACCTAATAAAACAGGATATATTTAACACAAATTTAAGCTGTAATACAGTTGTTTTGATGTACAAAATCAGCTTTTCTTCTGTGACCCTTAAACTTAGTTAACTACAAAAGATTTAAAAAAACAATATCAATAATATAAATATGGTGACACTTTACAATAAGATTAACTAATACAATGTCAGTTATTGTATTTACTAACATGAACAAACAATCACCAACACATTTAGTATTTATTCTTCCTTATTAATGTTAGTTATTAGTTCACTCTGTGCATTCACTAATGTTAACAAGCATGAATTTGGATTTTAATAATGCATTAGTAAATGTTGAACTACAATTAATGAATGCTGTGCAAGTATCGTTAATTATTAGCTCATATTAGTAAATACATTACCAATAATGAAATCCTATTGTAAAGTGTGATTGTATGACAATATAGATGCAGCATTTTTTAATAAAACATTTAAAAACTAAAGCTACAAAACTGTCAGATAAAATCAAATAAGTCAAACATTCTTAACCTGCTGTCTTTTTTTATTTAATTTTAATTTGTTTTGCAAACCCTCAAGCAGTGTAACAATAACATACTGAGGTAAAGTTGGTTTTATATTCGCACATTTGATCAGTGACAACTTGTTTACCATGCTACTTCGAATATTCGGTCTAAAAGTCTCATGCAAAACAACATTAGCACTATTCATTTGACTGTGAACAATGTTGTACATTGCTAGTCATTGGCTAATATGCTAATATGATTTCGCTATTAAGAATTTGCAAAGAATGATTTTCTGAAATTATATTATTAAGGGGTAAAAGTCCTAATCAGTGAATATAAAACCAACTTTACCTCAATCATTGACCTCACTTACCGTCATTCACGTCAGTGCTGTGTAAACCTGCAGTTCACTCCATAGCACAGCATCCCTAACACCTTCCCAAACAGTTTTAAGCATGAATAATAATCAATACTAAGCTCTAGTGTCTATTTTATATATGTATGATCATTTTTACACCCATAATAACGAGACCAAGCATTGACCAAGCAATAAAAAGCCAAACATTAGCTTCTATGAACCCACACTAGCATATCAAACAAACCAGCGCTTTATTTATTAACACAGTGCTTCAGAAATGTATATCACAAACCTCATAAATGCTGACCAGAGCTGGACTGGACATGGAGGCCCAGTGTTATGATGACCATCCGGTGACATGTGACACATGCACGCGCAGAGCCGCTACACATTTACACATTATAAGCGCGCGTATGAATTATATTACAGGATGCTGCAGGTGTACCTGTTGTGATGTGAGCTCCACATGCAGGACTCTGGAAGATGTCGTTCCGTGGTTGCCGCTGACAGATCCCGCGGACACCGAGAGATCCCGACCGGCGATGGAGTTCATCCTTTTACGGTACTACAGGCTATCCCGTCATTCAGTCAACACAGCTCAGCCCCATAGGCGACCAAACAGGAGGCTGTCCGAGTCCGAATTTGCTTCCCAAATGTGCAGACGTCTAATAAAAAGCACTATAAGCACGCTCAAACGCGACTGCTTGGGTCCCAGCGGCGGTATAAACAAAGTAAGTCCTGCCTAGGAAGCCATTACCGCGACCTTGATCGGCAAACCCTCGCGCGACGCCTATAGGCCGAGGAGGCTGTCAATAAAAGAGATGTTTGGTGACGTTGGCGGATAATCTCGTTGGATTGGTGCTGGGCTTGTCGATCACAAAGAAAGGGGCGGGAGGAGGCCTTTAGAAACTCACGCTGCGCTGTGTGTTCGCACAAATATGAGGAAGTGAAGGGGGTCGTGTTTGAGTAACGTGATCTCAACGGGCGGGTTGCTGAATGAAAACCGTTTTTGATTGTAAATGCGATATTGGGGATGAGCATATTAATGATACGAGCGTTCAATGTATAATGTGGTGTAAATATGATGTATGAAATATGGTTCACTGTAACTTAAAACGAAAGCGGTATGGTTTGCTGAACAAATAGAGTAATTTTAATTGTTACAACAAATTAATGAGAATGATTATATATTACGTTATTATTATTATTATTATTATTATTATTATTATTATTATTATTATTATTATTGCTATTATTATTATTACTACTACCAGTAGTAGTATTGTTATTATTAATGAAATAAAATAATCCACTGAACCACAAGAGGGCGCCGTTGCCTAACTTTTTCTGCCTTCGTTAAAAACGTGTAATGGCGTCACAATTAATTTCAATATAATGTTATGCAGTCTATGTATATATTCATTCATTCATTTTCATTTCGGCTTAGTCCCTTTATCAATCTGGGGTCGCCACAGCGGAACGAACCGCCAACTTATCCAGCATATGTTTTACGCAGCGGATGCCCTTCCAGCTGCAACCCATCCACAACCCAAACTCCACACAGAAACGCCAACTGACCCAGCCGAGGCTCGAACCAGCGACCTTCTTGCTGTGAGGCGAACGTGCTACGCAGTGCGCCACTGTGAGGCCTCTATGTATATATTGCTACAATAATTGTAAATATTTAATAAAATGTATGCATATGCAAAAACATTAGTAAATAAAATCATTGTTTGAATACATGATATAAAATAAGATTCATTCATTTTCTTGTCAGCTTAGTGCCTTTATTAATCTGGGGTCGCCACAGCGGAATGAACCGCCAGCTTATCCAGCATATGTTCAGCTGCAACCCATCACTGGGAAACATCCATTCACACTCATTCACACTCATACACTATGGACAATTTAGCTTAGCCAATTCACCTGTACCGCATGTCTTTTGGACTTGTGGGGGAAACCGGGGCACCCAGAGGAAACCCACGCAAATACGGGGAGAACATGCAAACTCCACACAGAAACGCCAACTGACCCAGCCGGGGCTCGAACCAGCGACCTTCTTGCTGTGAGGCGATTGTGCTACCCTGCTACCCACTTACAATATCTGTAATACTTTAGTAAATAATAATCACAATATTACACACTATATTGTATATGTACTGAGTATCAGCATGAAATCTGTAAATAATGAAATCTTTAGGTACATATTAGACATTAATTCTCTTTTCAGGATGTTATATTTGTGAAAGAAACACTTTCGCATAAGTCAACAATCAGTGACCCACATTAAAAAGAAAAACAAAATCTTTCATTCATGCCTGTTTTAACCACCTCACTGATATAAGCCAATCAAATAACAGCTTTCCGTTACACCTCTATTTCTGGGCCCCAGATATTGATCTGTACACACAATATGAGCACATGTTGATTTGTTAATAGGCCTAAGAATATAGCTACATCAAGCTATGCTCATGAACCTCATAATGGGTCTTTAAGGCATATTATTTGGATTATCAAAGGTATATTTAAACATGTTAAAATTGAATAGCCGTTATTTGGTTTTATAGCCTTATCTATTGATTAATTGTAACACATATCTTACATGACCCATGAACTTTGGACTAATAATCTGTAACTGTTGCATAATTCTATGTCTAAATCTCAATCTAATCAAAAACTATGACTGGATTTAAATATACAGAGTAAGCAATCATTGCTGTTGGGTCAAGGACGGTGTTGTGGCTCAAAAAAAGACAAGCACGCCATACTTTTCCATAAACATTTATTCAGAAAATATATAAAAGTTTAATTTAAAGAATCAGGATTTGAAAGAAGGCTGATATGAGAGGCACACACTGCGACATTTATTGCATATTCACACAACATTAAAGGCAGTAAGTCATAATCCACAGTTAAATGTCAGCATGTAATTGCTTATGATCCACCAATCAAGAGCTGCAGATCTCCTGAACCTCTTAGATACACATTCAACACTTGATTCTCTCAGGTTCAACATAAGATTGCATATACATATATACATTTTGGCACTTGAATACAGGCTATTTGGTATTTAGCCCAAAAAGGCTTGTTTGATTTGGCAATCTATTTAAAAATAAGGCCTGAACCGAACGTCATGTACGGAAATACTGTGGGAAAAAAATGAAATATTACTTGACAGTAGCTGAACAAAGCCTGCATGTGCAACTTACAGACACAAAATTAATACTTCTGTGGTAAATTATCAATAAACTTACAGATAAAAAAAATGACCAGCATTCGTTAGCATTCTGATAATACCATCACACAGATATTCTTCATTTTCATCTTCTCTTTTACCTTCGAGTTATGATCAAACTGGATCCTTTTCTTAAAAACTAAACACCCAGTCAAAATCACTTTGGCTTTTTACAACAACTGAATCATGCTTATTTGTTAGAAATTTACTCTTTGGTTCCACTTTCCAGTGAGGCAAAACACAATAATTGCATTGCTTGTGCATTTCAAAATATATAATGGGGGCAAACAAAAATCTACTATTATATACATTTCATTTAAATCCTAAATACATTACTTGAATACAATACATATGAAGTAGGGGTGTGTGATATTGAGAATAAAATATATATGTAATAATTACAATTGAATAATATTTAGCAGAGTCTTTTTGTGCTGGTACTTTGGTTGGTTTAGGCATCTTGTGGATCAATAAATGTCACAATAAAACTGCCAGTAGGTGGCGACAAGATCCTATCTTAATAAGTGATTTACTAAATCACTGATTCAAATGATTCGTTCAAAACAGCTGAATCATAAAAATTCAAAGCAACAGTGCATTTAAAATCACATACTTCCCTCCTACATTTGTATTTGAGCCAAGTATGTCGCAATTCATAGTATTCGAAGATTCTGAAGTGCACATCTAATTGACACTTTACTATTTCATGACGCCACAGGAGAGTATTTATGAATGGGAGTGAATGACGCAACTGATGCAAGTAGGTCATGTGATATTGATAAATGTTGCAATGTTCCACGTCTGAATTCCATTCATACTACTTACATTCATACTATATGCGATATAAAAAAAAGTTAATATTTTTGGGGGGATTTGTTTTCAATAATGATAATTAAACAATATTTAGCAGAGTGTGTTTTTGTGCTGGCACTTTGGCTGTTTTAGGCCTGTCGTAGATAAAGAAATATCACAATAAAACTGCCAGTAGGTGGCGACAAGTTCCTAATGAGTGATTCTCTAAATCACTGATTCAAATGATTCATTCAAAACGACTGATTCATAAAGACTCAAAGCAATGGTGCATCCAAAATCGCATACTTCCCTGTATATCGCAATTCATAGTATTTGAATAATGATCACCTACTACTTCTGAGATTCTAAAGTGTGCATCAAACGGACATTATAGTACCCCATGAGGCACCAGGAGAAGATTTATAAATGGGAGTAAAGCGACGCAACTGACGGCGGTGGTAGGTCATATCATAATATTTCCGTTTGCAATATTGACAATAAAAATTGTTAAATATATGGGG
>CAIGQW010001429.1:4402174-4413768 GCA_903798125.1 Danio choprae | reverse complement strand
CACACACACACACACACACACACACACACACACACACACACACACACGTGTGTGTGTTGATATGTGTTAAAAAATGTTCAACTCCAGGATCTTTTAGCTGCCGAAATCTGAAGAAACAACTGTTGATTGAAATTTACTTTAACTCAAAATGCACCGCATGGGACAGGAGTGTGACTTTCACATCTCCCGTTTTCTCCGAGGGTGTTAATGTTCCCCCACATGCTGTCCCATGACTTTGCTTGTCAGCACGGTGGTCACAAAATAACAGGCTCTTTATATTTAAAATCCTTCCTCATTCTGTGTAAAGTAGTTTGATCTAGTAATCTTATCTAATCTTATCTCCAGTAGAACAAACATTTCTCTTTTTAAGAGCCTAATCTTAATATTGCAGAATGGTTGATTTAGTCTCAAAGCTATTGATTTGGTTCCTTTTTATGCAAGCTAAAGCAGCTAATTGATGTAATAACATGATAAACGGTTCACTCTGTCTGACATTGCTGTCTTTTTCCTGTCCTATCCATCCTAATCAATACAGTCTGCCGTCCTGAGGCTGTAAAATTACACAACCAAAGAAAGAAAGAAAGAGTAATGGTGTTAGATATATAGGAAGTTTGAAATTATGTTTTTCAGTCCTCAGAGGTAATAACAATAACATACATATTAAATGGTCATGTAAATTCTTTTAGTTTATCTGAGATGCACGTGTTAGATGCACTGCGGATAAGTTGCATGTTGGGTAATCTGCAATGCTCATACCCGTGAAGTATATACCATTTGTCTGTGTCAACTCAGTGAATAAAGACTCATTACTCATCCTAAAGCATTGGCCACTGCCTTAGGAAAAACTCTCCTCTGCTGAGATGCAGATGGTGGCAAGAATCTCTGCATTACCGAGGGTGCGCATCAGTCAAGATCTACAGTATTGCAGTGGCTATATATAGTAGTGGTACAAAAATAGTTCATCTATATTCAGTCATTGTTATTTATTGTCTATATTCGTTCTATTCAGAAAGATTGCTCTCGATATGTGTGATATGTGTTTGAAGCAGTGATTGTTGACCATATAAGATAAAAAAAAAAATGCAACATTCGGTAACTAGTCTATCTATTTTAGAGGTAATCTACTATGCTAGCATACTTCTAAATGTTGACAGCGTACCTTTAAGCAAATGCAAAATACGCATTTATTTTTAGGAAAACATAAAGACGAGGCAAAAACATTGATGACTTATATTGTTTATTCAATCAAATCCTCTTTAAAATTAAAGTCCCACCCCCACATTCCGGTTCTTATGCTGGGTTCACACCAAATGCAGAGCATCGTATCACTTGCTCTAGTTTTACTGCGGGATGTTTTTTTTGTTGCCTCATGCGAACCTTACACTTGAGTTGAATTATTTAAACTTGCACGGAAAAAATTATTAAGATGAATCCCGTATCTTCTGTGCATTCTGCATCCCACATTCCTTGTCATCAGTGCCGCCCAGTGGTAATTCGCCTCTATTCCTGCATCTGCATTGACTTTGTATGTAACTTAGTCGCACAAATGCTTAATTGTGCATTTAGTGTGAACCCAGCATTAGCTCTGAAACTAAAACCTCTCTGACAGGCAAGAAAATGGAAGGTGAAACATTCATAAAGCTGCTGTACCGGTTTTCTCATGTTTCCTTTTGTTTCAAGCCATTCATTCATTCATTTTCCTTCGGCTTAGTCCCTTATTTATCAGGGGTCGCCACAGCGGAATGAACCGCCAACTATTCCAGCATATGTTTTACGCAGCAGATGCCCTTCCAGCCGCAACCCAGTACTGAGAAACACCCGTACACTCTCACATTAACACACACACACACACACACACACACACACACACAAACTACTATTTTAGTTAATCCAATTCAACTATACCACATCTTTGGACTGTGGGGGAAATCGGAGCACCCGAAGGAAACCCATGCGAACACAGGGAGAACATGCAAACTCCACACAGAAACGCCAACCGGCTCAGCTGGGACTCGAAACAGCGACCTTCTTGCTGTGAGGCGACAGTGCTAACCACTAAGCCACCGTGCCACCTTGTTTCAAGCCATGAGTATTTAAATCACTTCTCAAAAGAACAAAACCAAATATATTTTGGGATTCATAAAAAGACCCTTCTACAGTATTTTATTTACATTGCATTTTTAAATGGTTAGTTCACCCTAAAATGAAAATTCTGTTTTTAATTACTCACCCTCATGTTATACCAAACCCCTGAGAAAAATCCAAGAGCTCTCTCGTCTTCCATAGACAGCAATCGTCACTAGATATTCAAAGGAACCAAAAATTTGTTAAAACATTAAATTGTAATCAAATGAAGCTTTGTTAGCCAAAAAACTGTAAAAACGTCATTGTTTGCCTGCCTTCTGCATCAGATTATAGTGTGCATTTACTACAGGCAATACAACACTTGTGTATTGCACAGCTGTCTTTAATGGCAACACATTGTTCTGCCATAGTAAACACGCACCCTGACTATCTACCATGGAAGAAAAAGCATTAGTGAACAAAGCCGTCTTTACTGTTTTGATGCAAAAAAAGTGTTCTTAGCGGTTTGTATGGTTACACTGACAGTCACATGACATGTTTTGAGAATGGTTTTGATTTCTTTTCTGGACTTTGAGAGTCCCAGGACCATTGCTGTCTATGGCGGATCAGAGAGCTTTAGGATTTATCTAAAATATCATAATTTGTGTTCAGAAGATGTATCTCAGGGCTTTGGAATGACATGAAGGCAAGTAATTAAGAATTTTCATTTTTGGGTGAACTAACCTTTTAAGATATAAAAAATATCTAATTCAGTATTACACTTAATTGACAAAGCATACTAAATATAGAGAGACAGATAAATGTAGATTATTTTTAAAAATATATCACTGTCCTAGTACAAACCTGGAAAATATATTGGTGGTCTATAAACAGTAAACAGCAAATTGTCCAAACAAAAATATGTTTATATTTGCCACAAATCTACCAGCTTTTACTGTGCAATCTGGGGATAAGATTTCAGTGTTTTACTTTATATCACTTTCTGAATTGCACGATGTGGCCTTGAAATTCAATATGTGTGGTATTAATCCGAATCTACAATAATGTGATGTTATCTGTTTCTCCATAACAGGACTGAGTTCAAAGCCTACACGGACGTGAAACCTGTGAAGCTCATCAGGGCCAAGTCTCAATATAAGCCTCCCGACGATAAGACTGACCTAGAGACCAGCTACAGCGCCACCTACAGGGCCTACCAGTCTAGTCAGCAGCCAGACGACAACAAGGCCCTGGAGAGGAGGAGGATACGCACACTGTACCACGAACCTTACAGAGAGAGCAGTAAGGTAAGAGAAAAACTACACAATATGTTGGCTCTGTTTCTTTTTAATTTACTGCTTTTTCCCTAATCTTGTATGTCTGTTTACATTCTTGTTGGTAAGCGTGTGCTTGTTGCAGAAGGTAAAAAAAAAAATCAATTACTAGGTTCAGTAAATTTGCAATGTCAGCAATTTATGTGCTCAGTGGCTGGAAAATGCTTTTGCTTTTTTTCTCAGCTGTACTTTTTCAAGACAGTTTGACATATAATTTTGGCCTCTGGCTTAGAATGTCTTTTCTTAATGAATCAGCATCAGCTATTTGATTCATAATGTTGAATTGTTTTGCCTAGTTGCTTTCTGGCTGGTTGATTAGTTCTTCACTACAGTATACTGTATGGCTTTTGGGTGAACAAAATCGCGTGATCAAAAACATTTTTGACCACAATTGGAAGTATATTGTAGGCTTGTTCTTTAAAGGGTTTACTTTCAAGAGTGGAAGATATAAAGGGTAAAGTAGACCCCCCCCCAAAAAATTGTATTATACGTCATACGTCATCTGAGTCACAGATTCATTCATTCATTCATTTTCATTTCGGCTTAGTCCCTTTATTAATCTGGGGTCGCCACAGCGGAATGAACCGCCAACTTATCCAGCATATGTTTTACGCAGCGGATGCCCTTCCAGCTGCAACCCATCTCTGGGAAACATCCGTACACACCCATTCACACTCATACACTACGGACAATTTAGCCTACCCAATTCACCTATACCGCATGTCTTTGGACTTGTGGGGGAAACCGGAGCACCCGGAGGAAACCCACGCCAACACAGGGAGAACATGCAAACTCCACACAGAAAGGCCAACTGACCCAGCCGAGGCTCGAACCAGCGATCAGCGACCTTCTTGCTGTGAGGCGAACGTGCTACCCACTGCGCCACTGTGAGGCCCTGAGTCACAGATTATTCATACTAAAAATTATGGTGCCCTTTGAAATTATTCATTAAGAAGGGCCCTTTGAAGTGGCCAGTTTTAAGCACTGATTGCCCTCAGTCAGAAGTGGCCTTCTAAGGAGGAATTATTCCATTTGGAACACAGCTAATAATTGAAACACAGGACCAGGTTTTTGCTTAGATCTACAGTGGGGAAAATCAGTATTGAACACGTCATCATTTTTCGCAGAAAATTTTCACCAGATGTTGGTAACAACCGAAGAAATCCATATATGGAAAGAAAACAAATCTAATTACTTCATTAATGAAGTTATGTGTAACAAACTGAAGTGACACAGGGAAAAAGGATTGAAGACATGAAGAAAGGGAGGTGTAGAAAGGCAGTGAAAGCTCAGACAGCAGCTGAAATCTCTCAGTAGTTCTTCAGCAAGCTCTAGCCCTTGCTCATTGTAAATTAATATTAGCTGCTTTAGTCCAACATCTACATTAGCAGGATGATGAAGATGAAACCAGGGTTGACATTTCAGCAAGACAATGATCCAAAACACACCCAAGGAAACTCAAATGCTTTCAGAGAAAGAAAATCAAGCTGTAGAATGGCCCAGACAATCATCTGACTTGAATCCAATAGAAAATACAAAATAAAGATTTGATAGACGAGACCCACAGAACCATCAAGATTTTTACTCTCTGTTGAAGTCTGTAAAAAAACTCCTCACTGAGCAATGCAAGTGACTTCATTCTCCATATGAGAGGCATCTTTAAGCTGCCATCACCAAAAAAGCCTTTTATATAAAGTATTAAATATGTTTCAGTAGTTCAGCACTTTCTCCTTGTGTTATTCCATTGTTATTACACAAAGTCCTTTTTTTTCAGAATGTTTTTTATGTTTGTATTTTTGGGGTTTTTACCAAAATCTGGGTCAATTCCATGTCAACAGCTCCTTAAGAAATATTATTCCCAGGAAAACCCATACAGTGGAGAAAATAAGTATTCAGCACATCGTGTCACAATATGCAAGAAAATATATTTTGTACATGATTTGCAAATCCAAAATGTAAATGTAATAAACTTTTTCTGCCCATGAAATGTATTCGAACACAATCCAAGTCTTGTCCTACACTATTTCAAAATCAACAAGGACATATAATAGAAGTTAAATGCCATTTCATGTCTTATACAGGTGGAGAAAACCAGTCTTCCTCGTTCCAAACCGAAAAAGAGCTCTTCCACATCCGCCACACCTGGGAAACCTCTGAAAAAGTCCAAGGAGAAGCAGGCAACGTCGGTGCGCGGCTCCAAAAAGAAGAGCTCCGAGAACCAGCCGGAGAGCAGAGCGGTGCAGGGCGACAAGGAGAAAAGTAAAGAGATCAACAACAAACTGGCTGAGGCGAAAGAGTAAAAACCATTGCACTTCTTCTCTCATTTAATCTCTTCCAGAAAGGGTGAAAGCAGAACAAAGGCTGCAAAATTATTTAATAAGAGGTTCTCATTCCTTTATTGTTCTCTCCATTGCTGCCCCCTTTCTCTCTCTCTCTCTCTCTCTATCTATCTGATGCACCTCTCGTTTTATTCTTCACTGTATATTTCCAATACCCCCACACCTCTTTCCCCCGCTCTTTTTCTCTCTGAGAGGTCAGTGGGCTGTTTTAAGTACATTTTCAGGGTTCGGATTCGATCTATTCACAGTCTCGCTGGCGATTTCAAAGCGTTTGCATTTACTATAGCTCCACCCACTCTCCTCATCTCCACAGCGAGGTTTCCATGACAACCGCTCTACTGGTTGGCCAATGGATGCTCTTATCTTGCATGGAGTCACTGGCAAGAAGCGCTGTGTGTTTCACTTTCCATCAGATGCACAGACTGGTGGATTTCATTTATCAAGGGTTTTAAAAAGTTGTATCCGATAAGCCTCTTTAAAGCCATGCTTATGTAAATTGGGCAACATTTAAAAGCCACAAAGGCCAATTTGTGATTCAGAAATCTTTGATAAATGTGCATCTTAGGTTTTAAACCGATATTGATTGATTTCTTGCTTGCTTTGCCTGTTTTATGATATGTTATGATTTCAGATCACTGATGATTTAAAGGGGTCATCAACTGCCATTTTTTTCTTCTGTACTGATCTGTTGCACTGCTTTGATTTTATTGCTTTTTTTTTTTTGCGTTTGATTGAGGTTTAAAAACAACAACATAAATACTCAGTACATAACGATCTGTAATAACAGACAAATCAATAGGGACCACATAATAAAAAAGCTACACTTGTGTGGTCCAACATTACTGTTAGATCCAACAATGCTATGTGTTTTGCCTGTTCTTTATGTGACAATTGCGTATTAGGGACTGAAAGCACATAAATCTGAAAACGGATGGAAGTTTTTGAAGGCGCAGCCGTTGTCTTTGGAAAACGAAAGTCTGAAAACGATGATGTCATGCTTAGGAGAATGTAGATTAAAGGCAATCGCAAACAAACATACACAACAATGGCAGAGTATGTGGTACACTGTAAAAAATGTCTCCGTATTTTGTGATTCACAAGTGTTTTCCATTTATTTATGAATGTGAATTGCATTATGGGACTTTGATCTCTGCTCTGTCGACTTTTGATGTTGAAAATTCAACTCTACGGTTTAACCAAGTGACTTTTATTGACACTTTAGTAATATAATGTATAAGAAATAAGTCTGTAAAATAACAGGAAATGTACTGGCAGTTTATTACAAGGTTTTTGTACTGTAAAATAAAACATCAACCCAGACAATATATCACTTTAAACTATTACAAATGTTTATAAGTCACTTTTTCTAACTTTGCAAGGTAAAAAATTGTTGTAATAAAGATCAAGATCCCATAATGCAATTCAAAAGCATAAATAAACAGGGAAAAATAAAAAAATTAAAACATGAATAACGAAAAACTGCTAATTTACAGATATTATTTACAGTACAGTGTTGTTGTTGCTCAAGTGTTTACTAACGCTTCAACAGCAAAGTGTGGATTTACTTCACATTACAAACAACAGCGGAGACACATCTTACACACATGGAAAATTCTACATACACATGAACGTTAAGCTGCCAATGAAGTGACAACGCCAAATACTGGCCTGGCATACATAGTATAGTGTTTTTGGCCATTTTCTTGGGATGTGTGAACTCGGATCATTTTGAAAACATGAACTTGAAAGTTTTTTAAAATGCATTTCCATTTTAGCTACATCGAATTGGATCAAATTGGACCTTCTTTGTAAACAAATCTGTGGTCAAAATGATCTGAATAAAGGGCCAATTTTTGTTTAGGCAGCCTGATGATGTAGAAGCAGATGTTGATCTTCTTCTGTAGACGCGAAATCTATCCACACTATTATGTAATAAACAAGCAAAATCCACATACCGCCATTTTATCAGATTAGCTTCAATATAAGCTGTTTTTGGACCAAATAAAAAAGAAAATGAAAATTACTAATAGTTTTATAGTAGGATGACATTATGCCAAAAGAACGAGCACATTTTGCTTTCTCAGTTCATGACCCCTTTAATTATTTACTTTGTGTTCCTGCTAAGTTTGAGAATCATTCCATATCACTGTAGGAACCGAACATCAAAACAAGTCATCAGATAATTAGGCCTTGTTTCAGCTCGCTCGCTTTGTTGCCTGGACAACCAACCGGATTACTGTAACATGATATTGCATTATGGGATGTACTGTACATTTGTCATTGGCTAGAATAGGATTTAAATGTTCACTGTGATAGAAAATCAATTCATTATCAACTAAAATAAGTTTTTGTATGGTTTTGCTGGGTTTTTCTATCATGAACCAGAAATATATGTAAGGACTGCATCACTAATTTGAACACAATATACTTCCCATCCCCCCTAAGGGAGCCCCCGAGGTAGACAGATGGGGGATCCCAAAAGTAGATGGCACTCAAAATGTCACTAGATTAGCCAGCTTTAAAATCAAACCCCTCTTTATGTGAATGTAGATTCAGCTTATTAATTATTAATGTGTCTCCAGCTTTGTTTGCTCCTGCATCCCCCCTGTTGTTCAATGACTGACATGACCTGTATTCTCCACTAATTGTTCTGTTTATTATCATGTGTTCCTTGATGTATTGGTAAGTCGAATGCAGTCTGTTCTGAATGCTGTTTGTTTACTCTCGACTGCATGATCATTATCATCTTTCTTTATGGTTGTTTGGTTTACAAAATCATGTAAAAGTAGCGTTCAGCCCTCATCACAATCTCTCAGTCAAGTGAGGTTGTGAGTTGCAAACGTAAAGGGATAGTTCACTTAAAAAAAAAAAACATTTACTAATTCGTTTACTCACCAATCGTTTGTTCAAAACCTATTTGAGTTTCTTTCTTCTGTTGAACACAAAAGAAGATATTTTGAAGAATGCTGGTTGTTGGCACCCACTGACTTACAAAGTAATTATGGAATTCAACTATGGGATCCCATAAAGGTTTAAAACCACCAGGGCGAGTGAATGATGAGGTAATTTTCATTTTTTTGGGTGAACTATTCCTTTAAACCTAACTTAAAGGGATATTTCACCCCAACATTTTATTTACTTACTGTGTATTGACTCTCAAGTGGTTTCAAACGCTACAGATGATATTTTGAAGAAAGCTGAAAACCTGTAACCATTGACTTCCATAAAACAAATACTATGAAGGTCAATGGTTACAGGTTCCCAGCATTTTTCTAAATATCTTCTTTTGTGTTCAACAGATGAAAGAAAATCAAATCAGGTTTGGAACAAGTAAGATGAGTCGATAAAAAGGTAATTTTCATTTCAAGCTGAAAACCTGTAACCATTCCATAAAACAAATACTATGAAGGTCAATGGTTACAGGTTTTGAGGATTCTTTTGTGTTCAACAGAAGAAAAAAGCACAAAACAGGGTTGGAAGAAGTGAAGGGTGAGTAGACAACGAAGTAATTGCCATTTTTGGGTGAACTATCGCTTTAAAGAGAAAATAATCTGTCATCACATACTTATTCTGAAGGCCTGATGGTGTGTAGCGAGTGTAACAATGTTAAAGGCCAATAAACCCAGATTCTGTCTGTGGCGATGATGTAATAGGTGGGTGTGTCTCTGTGACTCCGCCTACTTTGACACTGAAATTGATTTAGTTATTTCTCTCTTTAGTCAGTAAAGGTCAGACATAAATACAGAAAGAAAATACTGAAAAGCTGCTTTATAAAAGAAATTAAAGTATAATTTTAATTGAAAGCAACAGTTTTTTTATGTTAAGTACTTTAAAGCTGCTTGTTTTAAAGCAATCAACTGTATAAAGTGCTATATAAATTAAATTAAAGTGACGTGACTTGAGTGCAGAGCTTCAAGTGCTTCAACATTCAAATTTTTTCTTTACTGCTGTTTTCATTTTAGTTGTGTGTTTAATTTATTATGGGGAACTAAACAGTAACACACTTTCACCTATTCATCTAAATGCCATCGGGATGTCTTAAAGGTATTTCAAATATCTTCATACCCCTTTAAGAAGAACAAAAGCTTTGCTGTCAGTCCACATAAGGATGAGTAAATGATGACATCATTTTCATTTGATATTTTAGAATAATCTTTAAATCTTGGTGATACGTTCACAGAGGTGATTTAATGTTGGCAGGTTTAATCTGATCATGTTACGGCACATAATCATGACCATCATGTTTCCTTGCATGTGACATGACGCCGTCACAGATTCAAGTCTTTAGTTTATGACGAGAGATCTGAACATGTAGGCGTTCCATGCGACCGAATTGCATTCATTTTACTATACTGTTTTCATCTGCTGGCATTATGAAAGTGCATTGTGTAAGATCATGCTTTGCTTTACTTTATGTCATGTACCTCCCCCCTCTGCAAATCCTCTCTCTGTCTCTGGTCTCATCCGTTGAGGTCTTCTTCATTTTTTCAGTATGTCAAGTATGTGATCTCATTGCCATCTTTGCGCAATCAGTGCACAGTAAGTCTGTGATCTACAGCCAGGTTGAAGAATTTACTTAAAGCCTGTATATATAATGCATCCTAAAAGAAAAGTATCATCATTTACTTTAGTTTTGTTGTTTGCCTTTATTGGGATTGGAAAGTATAGAGATGCAAATGAGGAATGGGAGACAGGAGAGATACTAGCATTGAAAACATGAGGTTTCATGTGTTGATTGAGTTTGGATGTAATTAGAATATTTCTACATTGGTATGTTTTCATTTGTGAAAGGAAATTTACAAATGCAAAACGACATTTTATTATGCAGTTTGATATGAAGTCATTGCAGAGCTTTTTTTTTAAACACTGGATTTAATGAATCTTTCTAGTGTGCATGCATCATACAACTGTGATGTACGACCGTACACAGTATAAAATGGAATAGATGATAAAAGGCTGTTGCCGAATGTGTAATGTATAATGTATCTAAGAAGTGAAGTTTCACAAACTAATTTCGAGAGGAGCACGTGATATGATCGGTCTCTCATCTGTAATCATTAGTAAGCCAATCAGATTAATACAAACTCCCTATAAGTAGCCTGTCAAAAAAACTACTCTCTTATCTTCGTTTTTCCGAAAAAACCCTCCATCCACCCCATCTCCCCCCTTTTTCCTCCTTTACCAGGGGGAGCTTTTGAGAACTACCTGATTTCGTGCCCCCTTTATATGCTTAATGACCAGGCAGGAGCCCTGGGCTCAATTATCTCCGAGCTCAGGGTTCTCTCCCGGGACAGCATGCCAAACCTGCTATTATTATCAAGCAATATCTAAGTATGAACTCTTGAACAAAAGGCATATATTTTTAACAATACTTTAAAAGTTGACAGAAATTCTGAAATTCTGGAATCTAGTGCTGCGATTCAACCATTGGGATGATATTTTTTATTCTGTCCAACAACATAACACTTTAAGGCCATAAGGCTATAATCACGACTTAATAGCAGGTTATAATAGCTTAATAGTAAGCTTCTTATAACATATGAATTTAGTACAAGTCCTACATGCTAGAGTTGTCCAAATGTGGGAGATTTTTAATTGCTTTGAACAATCTCTCATTGAATTACACTCTAGAAAAAAATATTGCTGCCTTATTTTTTTAGTTGAATCAAATTAACTTTTCTAGTCATCTCAACTTATCTTTGCCCAAAATATTAAGTTAAACATGATGGTGTCTAATGTTTTATTGGTAATTAGTATCATATGTTGTCCCTGGGGCGTTGTTGCCATCTTGTGGACAAATATATAGTTAGAGAAAGAAAGAAAGAAAGAAAGAAAGAAAGAAAGAAAGAAAGAAAGA
>CAIGQW010001429.1:4389080-4400629 GCA_903798125.1 Danio choprae | reverse complement strand
TAGATAGATAGATAGATAGATAGATAGATAGATAGATAGATAGATAGATAGATAGATAGTCGCAATTCTGAAAGTCAGAAATTAGGAGAAAAAAAAAATAAAGATACAACTCAGAATTTTAAAAAAAATGGCAGAATTGTGAGAGACTACAAACTAACAAATGCATTTACTAGAAAAACCTTTTCACACAGCTACTAAAAATAAAGTTGAAATTATTAGATTAGATGTAAACTTGTAATTTAGGGAGAACAATGTCAGAATAGTTAGCGTAGAAAGCGATAAACATATTATATTATTATTATTATATTATATAACATATTATTATTCAATTACAAAGTCAGAACTGTAAGATACAAACTTCAAAAGTGAACAAAGTCAGTTTTGCTATTAAAAAACAGTATTACTGAAGAGAAACTTAAGAAAACAGACAGTATTACTGAACTGAACTAAACTGAACTAAACTCTGAAGTCTGGACTTTACTAAAACATGTTAAGCTGCTTTGACACAAACTACATTGTAAAAAGCGCTATATAAATAAACTTGAATTGAATTGAATATTACCCTAAAAGTGCACAAAATAATTACAGTTATGATTTATATGAAAACAAGAAATAAACACAAAAATTTGTGAAAAATAAAGTCAGAACTGTAAGATCTTAAGTGGAAAAAGTCAGAATTGCCTGTAGTCAATCCTCAAAAGTCCGATTTGCAGGATAAAAACTCAGAATTCTGCAGAATAAAGTCTTTTGCAAAAAGCCTATAAGCTTGCTATCACAAAATTACAATTGACATAGCAATGTTTACAATGTGTCCAAACAAAAGAGACACAAAGAGATTGCAGAGATAATCAATTTGGATGCCCAAATTAGATGCAACGTGACAGAAACATTTCAATACCAGCAGAATAGTATCTTCCAAAGAGCACACTCCCAATCAAATAGACACGTTTGTAATCTAATTCAATATTAAACCACTTTAACTCTGACAAAAGTACATACAGTGACTGATGTTGTTGTTTTGTAACTTTTACTCCATGTATCAACTATGTCTGCTAGTCATTTTATTTTCAAAATCTGAGGGAAACTATCTGCTGGTGCTTTCAGTATGGCAATAAACGTCACTTAAAATGGGATTCAAAAATGTAACACTGAATAAAGCACGTAATCAGCACCTGAGGTGATCGTTGTTCATTGACGTCACCGAAATAGAAACTGTTTATAAAATAGGAACCTTGTGCGTCACGTCACAGATGGTTAGGACAAAAACATTTTCCTTTTAGCATGGAAAATGTAGCTTTTATCGCATTATAGAGTCACATCTACTATATTTAGGTCAGTGTTCAAGAACTGAAAGATAGCAAAAGTTATGAGGGGAAAAGTGTCAGAACTTTAAGAATCAAAAGTCAGATGTGTATTAAATAAAGTGAGTTTATATCTCACAATTCAGATAAAAGTTGTCGTTTTCTGGCGGTGAAAACAGACATCCATAAACAACCTGTATGAGTTTCTTCCAAAAAGGACTTTTGACAAAGATTAACAAAATATAAAAGGGATAAAGTAGATCTAGGCGGTTGTTATCACAGAACAAAGCCAGACAGGCTTATCTGCAAATTTACTAATTTAATTTATACTGCAAAAACAACCGCTGGATGTACTTTATCCTGCTTATTACACGGCTGCTTGTCACAAAATGTACAAATTACACACAAAACTTTGTTCTTGAATGGTAATAGTTCATTCATTCTTCAATTGCACGCTAAGCTGACAGAAACAAAAACAGCTGAATGGAGAATACACTAGCCTATATGTATTATTCAATCACAAGTTGGCACCAAATACCATAAACAATCAAAAACAGCAGACAAGCATATAAATATAATTGTGGATAGATGTGACAATCAATAAGATTTAAAGTACCCAGATGAGCCTGTGTTATTAGTTTTAGCAGTTGTTATCTGGGAATAACATATCTTGTAATGTTACGAGTGACAGATCGAATCAAGTATTCCAGAGAGCCGTGTAATAAATAGTTATCACAGAAGAAAGTCACACAGATCTGACACCACATGCGGATCAGTAAATAATCTCAGAACTTACTTTCTTTTTTTTGCGTGAACTACCCCTTTAGTTTAATGTTCAGCTAACGAGTGATCTTGTCGTTCGTTTGAAGGGTTATGCTAAAACAGTACCACTACATTCAGCTCTGTCAGCCCATCCGCGATATTGGTTGGGTGCAGACACTAAAGCAACACCTGTGGCGCTGTGCACTGCCCGACCCAAGGTAATCCTCGTCCTCCAATTAGCAAAACTTCTATCGCCTTCATCCGTGCTTCAGCAGCACAATTACTACCACACTAAGGCAAACTGTAGCGTTGCTAGTGCTTCAAACTCTATAGTGTTTCCATATCTGTTCAATGTTCTTCATCTTTTGATTTGCTCCCATTCGTATTCTCTTCCATATGGAAAGTGTTGGGCCAAAGGAGGTTGAATAGGACAGTTTTGACTGCTCACGTACTGTATGTTGTTTTCTGGAGGACGTTGAGCGCTAGTGAGTGTTATTTTATGCATGTTTTTAATGTGTACTAACATCACGCACAAGCTTGTTACTGTGTTGTTGGTCAAAAAAGTAGTTTGTCACAGCAATTTCTTTTTTTTTTTGGTACTTCTAATTTAATGTACCATCAATCTTTTCACCTTTTTTGCTGGAACAATTAATTTACAGTGAACTTTAAATGCCACTCATAGATTAATTTCTTTCTTTTTTTCTCTCAGGAAATTAATGCTATTGAACAGGGTGATAATTAGCTCCTCTTTGGTGTTAGAACAGCACATTGCATTGTTGTTTAGTGGTGTCTGTCTTCTTGTTTTCATGCTGGGTTTTATTTCTAGACTTTTCCTTTGAACAACCTGAGATCACAGTCATAATTCTGTTTATGTGGAGGAAATGCAATGTGTGAGACCACTACTGAAAATAGTTATATATATATATATATATTACATTAGGTGTACAGCAACAGTTTAAACACATACACTTTTCATTTATTTATTTAATCTTATTTAATTAGTATTCCAGATTTTGCAACACAACCAAATTAGTAGTAGTAGTTAACTCGTCAAAATGTATTTAAATAATTTTTATTTATTTATTTAATCAGAAAAATGTAATATTAACTCATAATATTAACGAGCACAAAATAACAATAGACCGTTTTTTGTCAATTGTTTGAATTCAAGCTAGCAACAAGTAAAAATGTAATGTGCTAAAACATGCTAGCAACAGCTCAAATGTGTTAGCCATGGCATCTGTTAAAAAAGGTAGTGACATGCCCAACATGTTAGCAACATGCAAATTCATGCGAGACAAATTAATTCAAAACATGCTGGCTACATGATAATTCATGGTAGCAATGTGCTAACCATCCTATAAACATACTAACATCATGTTTATGAGTTTTATGTCAAAAATGTTAACATGCTCAAAATGCTAGAAACATAATACCAATGTGTAAATTCATGCTAGCAACTTGTAAAACGTGCTATCCCTGTGCTTAAACATGTTGGAAAGCAACATGCTAATTCATACCATCAATGTGCTAAACATTCTAGCATCATTCTAATTCATGTTAATAACCTGCTAAACATGACATGCAAATATTATACTAATGGTAATGCATTTTGCAAACCAAGATAAAACATGTTAGTCTAAATGACAACGATGTTAAACATGTTAACAAACACGTTAGAAATCCTCAAAATGTGCTAATCATGCTGGAAGCACGTCAACAACATGCAATTGTTAATTAATGAAGATATATGTTAGCAACATGCAAATTTATTTGAACAACTTACTTAAAAAACATTCTAGCAAGATAAAACATGTTAGCCTAAATGATAGCAATGTGTCGATTCAATGAAGTAACATGTTAAACATGCTAACAAACATGTTAGAAAACATAAATTATGCTCACAATGTGCTAACCATGCGAGAATCAACAAAATGTAATTGTCAATTCATCTTAGAAACATGCTAAGTCATGTTAATAACCTGCTGAACATGATATGTCAGAAACATGCTAGCAACATGCTAATTTATTTGAACAACATATTAAAATATTTGGTGAAAAACATTTTACCAAATTAAAACATGTTAGCCTTAATGGCAGCAACATGTCAATTCAATCTAGCAACATGCTAAACATGCTAAAAACATGTTATAAAACTTAAATTGTGCTCGCTGATGTTCTGAACATGCCAGAAGCATGTCAGTAACATGTTAATTGATGTTAGAAACATGTTAGCAACTTGCTAAGCTATAGTCCAATAGTCCAAATTCAAGCTATAGCATGAAATTGTGATGTGCTAAAAACATGCTAAAAGAAGCACGTCAGTAACATGTTAATTGATGTTAGAAACATGATAGCAACTTGCTAAGTCATGCTAACAAATTGCTAACCATGCTGAAATGTTAATTACACCCTAATTAATTCTAGCAACATGCTAACGCCTGCTAAAACATGCTAGAAATGTGCTAGAAACATGTTAAATCATGATGAAAAAAAAGCAAATTTGGTTAGATACGTTTTCACACGTTTAAGCTAGTTCCTGCTGGCTTTTGCTGGTTACATGAGCCATTTTGTCAAGTTAATCATGTGTAAAATCCCACCTACAATCCTTTGTTTATATTTGTTAGCAGGAAAATCACTTTCCTTGAGGCCTCATGAGGCGAATTAAAGCATTAGCCTGATCAGTTATCAACACGTACCATCAGTCTCACCGTAAATGAAACCTCCATAAACAGAAAGGGTTAATATAAAGTGTTCTCAGAATGCTCAAAGGCTCATTTAAATCTTTAAGTGTGCACTGCTATCTACCTCATGTTGTGTCTCTGTGTCTCTTTCTTTCTCTCCCTCTGTTGCCCTCGCGCTCCTCCTTTGGCAATAACACTGTGCTGCTCCTTAGAGAATGTGAGTCTGGCGTCGGACGAGTCAGCGATTATTATTCCGCGGGTACCTCTGGAGGAGAACCACTGGTGGAACGACCAGAACCACGGAGTCGGGGAGTAGTTCGCTTCGCTCCGGATGTCAAGTACTGACACACACAAAAAAAAAGCACACCAGACAGACCAGGGCAGGCAGCTATAGACAACAACAATGAAGTCATATTTTAGGACATATTTTTGCAGACTGAGAGAAATGTGTGGAATTTAAAAAGGTACTGTATGTGTAAATAGATATATATACATATATTGTATGTCATAGATTATTATGACTGAATTCTGAGCTTCCCAAATGAGATGAAAACCCTTGAACGAAAAGTACCTGCACTCCCAGACTGTTTGCGACAACTGAAATGGTGCTATAAATGTATTTTCTGTTTTATGCTCTTTCTCCAAACATCATCTAGAGTAGCGAATATCATGTCATTAAGTGCTTCCTTAAAGTATAACAAACTGTTTGAAAGTCTAATAAATGTGTTCAAACCAGTGTTTATCCGGTTGATTCCTGTGCCTTCTTGCATGCTCTTGTATGTTTCTTTTGCTATTTTTTAATTTATTTTTGTTATTTAGTTATGATATTGCCTTGCTATTGCAAATGGTGTAATAGCAATAAGCATTGTTTAAAATAAAATTGTGTAATAATAATAATTATTACTAAATTTTTATTATTATTATCACTAAAATAAGGTTATATTATTCATTCATTTATTTTCCTTCCGCTTAATCCCTTTATTTATCAAAAGTCGCCACAGCGGAATGAACCACCAACTTATCCAGCATTTGTTTTACGCAACGGATGCCCTTCCAGCAGCAACCCAGTACTGGGAAACACCCATACACTCTCACATTCACACACATACACTATGGCCAATTTAGTTTATTCAATTCACCTATAGAGCATGTCTTTGGACTGGGGGGGAAACCGGAGCGCCCGGAGGAAACCCACGCGAACATGGGGAGAACATGCAAACTCCACACAGAAATGCCAACTGACCCAGCTAGGACTCGAACCAGCGACCTTCTTGCTGTGAGACAACAGTGCTAACCACTGAGCCACCGTGTCTCCCACATTTACATTTGTATGTTTAATGTTAATATTTGTGCAAACGTCAAATGATGTCAATATTGAACAATTATATAGAATCTGACTCCAGCTCATTATGAAAACAAAGTAGTAAAAGGAAAGTTCTTATCATGATGGAAATAGTGAGCTGTCATTTTCTGTTTTCCAAGTCAGCAATCCTCTAAATAATTCAATGTGTTAGAGACCAAATGAAAAATTGACAAATAAAGAGGCAACACATTGTGGCTAATAATCATCAGCTAGTTAATCATAACAAGTATCGACCAGCTAGCCAGAAGCAAACTAAAGGATATTTATAAGCTGGCCATTTCTAAAGGGGTCACAAATTGATGAACAATAAGCCTTGTGTTATTCCGGAGACTCTTGAAACTCTGAGATAAAGCCTTGAGCTGGACTTCACAGACAGGAGAAGGAGGAAGATTAGATGGAACTGAACATGGCCTTTTGTTTAAACGACAGCACTAATGCTTCAGCTGCAGCCTTATAATTGTGTTTACTGGAATAAAAGACATTAGCTTTGTGTCCTTCCTTTTGACAGCCCATCGGGCTTTCTAATAAACACTTAATGAGTGCGTCACGACAGAGTTATTCAATGACACACTCTCTTTTATACACAACCATAATAAAAATATTTTAGAATAATATGATATACTTATTTATATATCTATGCCATTCAGAGTAGCAAATATAATGCGATTAAGTGCTTCCTTAAACTGTTTGAAAGTCTAATAAATGTCAATAAAATGTGTTTATCTAGTTGTGTTTGTGACTTCTTGTATATTATATGTGTTCCTTGCAGTTGTTTGTTGAATTGAAAGTTATGAGCCCTTTTTCAAATATTACCTAAATGATGTTTAACAGAGCAAGAAATTTTTCACAGTGTTTCCTATAATATTTTTTCTTATTCGTTTTATTTCAGCTAGAATAAAAGCAGTTTTAATTTTTCTAAAGCATTTTAAGGTCAATATTATTAGCCCTCTTAAGCATTTTTTTCAATTGTCTATACAGAACAAACCATCGTTATGCAATAATTATGTAAGAAATTATTGAAATTATGCCAAAAATTGACATTGCAATATTTAGTTTTTCAGCGATGTGCATAGCGATATGAAATATATTTCACCAGAAGGATTGAATAACTCTTTTTGTGAAGAGTTCACCATTTAAAAATGGTTGGGGTGCTTTTATAGTGGAGTGCATGTGCGTACATTATTAAAGTTCACTTTAAACTGGATTTTTCCTGGAGGAAAGAAGCATACAAATAGAGATTTCTTTTTATGTTTGCCTGGTAAGTCTTAATGGCAGTTGGACACAAATATAAAAAAACTCATGTAAAATGACACTTGGCAGTCTTCACTATAAAAATGTAATTTAATTAGTGTTTGTTAAAGCAAAATGTAATGTTATCACTCGATTGAATGCGTGCTATCAGTGGCTATCAGCTGATAGATATGGGCCAGTAAGGGCCTTCTGCGCCTACTGGTAGGCCCAGAAGGCTGTTATCATCCATCCACATGGTTAATCAGCTATAGATCATATACGGCAGCGGCTGGAAGTTAACAAGAATTATTTATATTATTTATTAAATTTCCTATTAATTGTATTTTATTAACATCTACCCCTACCCCAACCCTAAACCCAACCTTGACAGTAATGTAAAAACAGATCTGGATCTGGAGTCTTCTCTATTAGTATAGCTGATTAACCATGTGGATTGATGATAACAGCTTTCTGAGCCTACCAGTAGGCGGAGAAGGCCCCTACTGGCCCATATCTATCAGCTAATAACCACTGATAACGCCCCACCAAACATTAGACCTCTGACGGACATGCATATCAAGTCTATATTGCGTCCGTTGGTATAATAGATGTCTTTTGGACGTCTGTCAGAAGTCCAATGTTCAGTGGGCGCCCATTCAATCGAGTGATAACATTCGAATCGGGTGCAGCCAGAATGCTTTAAACTCAGTTGATATGTTTAACAGAAAACAGAACAAAACAAATGCAAATAATAAACTTTAAATCCAAAATAGTTCAACTTTGCCATTAATTGGCCATACTTGGCATTGCAGATCCAGCGATGTGACTATTGTTGATGCGCACATTGCGATATCGATGCTGAAACGGTATATCGTGCAGCCCTAGTATTTAACCATTTAAGTTGTTCTATTTAATTGTTAATCTACTTAAATAGTGAAGCTCATTTCTTCCAGAAGATCATTAAATATGCTTCTGTGACCAGAAGCGTGTGTAAATATGTGCAGTCATTGCTGGAAGGAGTTTTTACTAATTAACAGAAGCAGAGATAATTAAGATATTTCAGAGCATTTCTGATTAGCTGATGTACATCTTGATCCTGGTGCAGAGAAATTCAGAGCCAGTTGACATGCTTGTTTTATATGCACACACAAATCCACCCACACGCACATGAAAACTCAAGCACACAAATACACAATGTGTAGCTCCAGTAGGAAAACTGAAATGCTGACACAGAGATTCCTTACTTTTAGCTTATGAATATTATATCCATTTGAGTTTTCATACTAGGGCTGCACAGTTTGTGTGTTTATGTGCGTGTGGGTGGGTATGTGTGTGTGTTGGTGAACTTAAGGTGTGTGTGATTCCTCCATCTCTTAAATGTACTGTAGCGTAGGCCTACTTACAGTAAACTCCAGCTCTGGAGAACTCAAAAGATCCAGGAATGATTTGTTTGCCTACTCGCACAGGCTCCACAGATGAACAAGTTAACTCTAGGGCATTCTGAACCAAGCGCATACCTATAACATCCGTATTTGCATATTTGGGTTATCAGCGTCATTGATTGGACGAACGCTGCACGCGACCGGTTTACGTAACGTTACGGCACTAGCGTTGTGTATAAGATTACAATCAAAATTTTTTTAATTTATGGACTATTCTTACTATAAAGGTATCATGTATCATTATAATAGATTTAGTAATACAACTAGAAATGTCGTTTTATCCTGTTTGAAGTGCTGGGAGGCCGTTTTTATGTGACTGTTTATAAACAAGCAACTGAGGAGATTGGCTGTAAATCTATGTAACGTAACGTTTATAAAAAATAATATTATTAAATAAATGCAAAATTATATTTAAATGCCCTAAAATTAGTGATAAGTGTCTGCTGCAGTGTTTTATAAAATAAATATTGTGTGGTTAAAGTAAAATCTTTAACCCCATGCTTTTTGCATTTTACAGGCATGTGGCTTCACGAAGAAGTAACGGAGGAACACGGTATTTTAGGTATTTACGGAGGTGATTAACATTACTTTGAATTTAATGAGATGATGTCCTTTAAACATTACTGTGGGCCTAATATGTAATGTAAACTGCCAATTAATGTTCTGCATCCGACAGACCTGCTAATTCAGACAAAAATGGAGGGAAAAAGCTATAGAAATACAAAAACAGTGTTACTTATGTGAAAAAATATGGAATTTTACTGCGAATTTCAAGCTAAAAACCTTCAAAGTATTCAATATTTATTATGCATACGCATCTTAAGGTAGTGTTCTATTCAAGTTAACATCCCCTGTGCAGAATAAGCTAAATGTTAAAAATAAAACGACAAATCCTACACAAACACGAGGAGAACATGCAAACTCCACACAGAAATACCAACTGACCCAGCCAAGGCTCGAACCAGTGACCTTCTTGCTGTGAGGCGACAGCGATACCCACTGCGACACCCCCAAATGAAGACATATTTTTGTAATAGTTATCTAATGTCTTATGCATGATGATTTTATGATTTTCTAATTTGTGGAGGTCGAGGTCAACTACCGTCTTATTTTCAAATTATTATTATTTTTAAACATTTTCTGCATCGTTTTCTTAAGAAATATTACGTTACATATCTTTTTATAGCTCCAAAGTATTAAGATTACATTACTAAAGTAATCAAGCAAAATATTGTTACATCCAAAAATGACTTTTTGTTCTTAATTAGGATATGAGCAGCTTGAAACATTCATTTAATAGATTCTTTAATGGACAGACAAAGTATATATATTTAAAAATATGTATCAATAAAATATGTACTGTACTGTACACACATACAGCACAAAACTGATACTGCAACTAATACAACAGCGTCATCTGGTGGTATATTTGAAAGTGGCAGAGCCTGTGATTTTGGTTTTAAAATGGCATTTAAAGGGATAGTTCACTAAAATAAATGAAGATTTACTGGCTCTGGAGTGGTTCCAAACCTTAATGAGTTTCTTTATTCTGTTGAACACAAAAGAAGACACTTTGAAGAAAGCTAAAAACCTGTAACCATTGACATCCACAGAACGAACACCAATGGTTACAGATTTACAACATTTTTCAAAATATCTTCTTTTGTGTTCAAACTCCTAAAGGTTTGAAACAAGTAAAGGGTGAGTAGATGAAGACAGAATTTTCATTTTTGAGTGAACTATCCCTTTAAGTAACACAATCAGAGAGTTTAATTATCTATAAAGTGCTGAGAAGTAAAACAAAAACAAGAAATGACAACTACAGTAGATCACATGTAAGTTTTAAGTATAAAAATATAATCAAATTAGACCATTTTCAATACATTATGCCTAATAGTAATAACCAATAATAAGATTTATCCGTTTATTCGTGGCTAAAGTGAGAGGGTTAGGTGTTAAAAACATTATAGGTGAAGTTTTCCGGCTGTGGTCTGACATGGAAGTTGTAGTTCCCGATTTTTCTTTTCTGATACAGCAATCCTGCAATGACAGTGAGCGAAAGCAGAAACACACCAACACCGAGCAGAACAAATCCAACAGTCTGCACAGTATTTGATGTGTCGATTTGGAAAGTTGCTTTAAGAAAATGAAAGAGAAAGAGTTAGTGATGCTAACTGATATCATGTAAGGCTGTGGATATTCACATGCATTAAATAAGAAGCATTTACTTGTATGTAATCTGTTTAAGGGTCCAACGGATCGTGTCAGTCCAAATAATTTCGAAGACCTGCCACTTAGAAGACGGTCACAAGCCTATAAAGAAATATGGAAAAAATAAGAACAGGTGTGTTTATCATGTCATATACATTATAATTGCTACATTGTCTGAGTAATCTAATTTAATATCAAGTTGGTGTTTATTTCAGCTATCCATAAGATAGATGTAATAAAATAATTGAAAAAAATATATAAATATAAAATACATTTTTGTAAAATAGTTATTACTGCATTTATTCATTCATTCATCCATTCATTCATTTGTTTGTTCGTTTATTCATGCATTTGTTCATTCATTCGTTCATTCATTTGAGCTATTTAATTAGTTAATTCATTAAATCATTCATATATTCATTCCTTTGTTTATTCATTCATTTGTTCAGTCATTCGTTCATTCATTTGGTTGTTCGTTTGTTCATTCATTCATTCATTCGTTCATTCATTCATTTGTCCATTCATTTATTCGTTTGTTCTTTCATTCATTCATTTG
>CAIGQW010001429.1:4340680-4389070 GCA_903798125.1 Danio choprae | reverse complement strand
CATATATGCATTAATTCGTTTATTCATTCATTTGTTCAGTCATTTGTTCATTCATTTGGTTGTTCATTCGTTCATTCATTCATTCGTTCGTTAATTTATTTGTCCATTCATTCATTCATTTTTTTGTTCATTCATTCATTCATTCGTTCATTCATTTGTTCATTCATTCATTTGTTCATTTATTCATTTGTTCATTCATTTGTTCATTTATTTGTTCGTTTATTCATTTGTTCATTAATTCATTTGTTCATTCATTCGTTTATTCATTCATTCTCCAAAGTGGCCCTAGAATGTATTTTGAAACTTAAAATAACATTATATTATATTATATTATATTATATTATATTATGTGCCTCACAGTGGTGCAGTGGGTAGCACGTTCGCCTCACAGCAAGAAGGTCGCTGGTTCGAGCCTCGGCTGGGTCAGTTGGCGTTTCTGTGTGGAGTTTGCATGTTCTCCCTGTGTTGGCGTGGGTTTCCTCCGGGTGCTCCGGTTTCCCCCACAAGTCCAAAGACATGCGGTACAGGTGAATTGGGTAAGCTAAATTGTCCGTAGTGTATGAGTGTGAATGGGTGTGTATGGATGTTTCCCAGAGATGGGTTGCAGCTAAAAAAAAAAAAAAAAAAAAAAACATATGCTGGATAAGTTGGCGGTTCATTCCGCTGTGGCGACCCCAGATTAATAAAGGGACTAAGCCGAAATGAAAATGAATGAATGAATGAATATATTATATTATATTATATTATCAAGTTGGCACTAAATTATCTGTTTTTATGCCAATGTTATTTTATAATATTTTTATGAGGAAGTTTATTTAAACTTTTAAATTGATCATTTTGTAAAATAGGGCCTCACAGTGGCGCAGTGGGTAGCACGTTCGCCTCACAGCATGAAGGTCGCTGGTTCGAACCTCGGCTGGGTCAGTTGGCGTTTCTGTGTGGAGTCTGCATGTTCTCCCTGTGTTGGCGTGGGTTTCCTCTGGGTGCTCCGGTTTCCCCCACAAGTCCAAAGACATGCAGTATAGGTGAATTGGGTAGACTAAATTGTCCGTAGTGTATGAGTGTGAGTGGGTGTGTATGGATGTTTCCCAGAGATGGGTTGCAGCTGGAAGGGCATCCGCTGCGTAAAACATATGCTGGATAACTTGGCGGTTCATTCCGCTGTGGCGACCCCAGATTAATAAAGGGACTAAGCCGAAATGAAAATGAATGAATGAATTATAATATCACCACTCCAGACTCATTTGTTTGTTTAAATATCATTCACAGTGGCCTCAGAATCTATTTAGTCGTTGTAAAGAAATTCTTTCATCTGTTTGAATAATAATAATAATAATAATTAAAATAATAATTTGAATGATAAAATAGCTTATAAAATAGCTCTTACATCCAGTGTTTATATTTATGATTGTTTATTCATAACATTTCATTCCACTGTATGTCCACACATGCAGTAAAATGACAATAATGCTCAACTTGACTTGATAAAATACAAAACAACAATAAATGTTTTCAGTTGCTGCTTGAAATGAATATTTTCTTAAATGCTTTAGTGCAGTGTTTCCCCACCCTGTTCCTGAAGGCACACCAACAGTACACATTTTCAACCTCTTCCTAATCAAACACACCCAAATCAACTCTTCCGAACATAAGAAGAGACTCCAAGACCTGAAGGTAATGGGTCAGATAAGGGAGACGTCCAAAATATGTACTGTTGGTGTGCCTCCAGGAACAGGGTTGGGAAACACTGCTTTAGTGTCCAATACTTTATATAGGGCCAGTGTATGGGAATAGAATGGAAGGAAAGCTCTGAACTCACAGGTATGCATGAACTGTCCTGAAATGCGATGCAGATCTGAATTTCACAGTGCAGGAACACAAAGTCCAGGTTCACAAACGAGAAGATCTGCACCGCCACCAAAGACACTGTGCCATTTCCATTCTGAAGAACATTTGTGTGTTTTTCTGGCACAGGACATCTGAAGAGCAAGGAGAGATGTGTGAATACTGAGCTTTTCTAATAACAGCAAAGTTAAAGGTGCAGTTCACCCAAAACTGACAATTCTCTCATTATTTACTCACCCTTCACAAACCTGTTTTGAGTTTTTGTCTTCTGTGAACACAAAAGAAGATATTTTGAAAAATGTTGGAAACCTTTAACCATTGACTTCTACAGTATTTGTCTTTCCTACTATGAAAGTCAATGGTTTCTGGCTTTTTTTCAAAAAATATCTTCTTTTAGATTCAGCAGAAACTAAGAAAACATACATTTACTGTACATTTTTGGGTGAACTACACTGTAAAAAATGCAGGGTTCCACACAATTTATTCATGTTGTCCCAATACAAATCGATTAAGTTAACATTACAAATTTAAGTGGGTTGAACATAATAAAGTCAAGTTTCCCCCCCAAAATCTCCAGAAATGTGTTGTTTAAGCACAAAAACAGCCAGACACAGGAAAAGTTTCTTTCCTCAGGCCATCTACCTCATGAACAGTTAAATATTCCCCTACTGTGCAATAAACGTGCAATAAACTTTCTCATACGCACTCGTACACAGCACCTTATAACAATATACAATACAATACTTTTTCTACGCAGTTGTACACCTTATAACTTGTATATTTATAACAAATCTGTACATACAATTCAACATCCAGAGCTTTTTGACTGATTGCATCTCTGTTTAATGTTTGTTGTCTTTTTCATATTTATTTCGTGTTGTCACTTTATGTACACTGGAAGCTTCTGTAGCCAAAACAAATTCCTTGTGTGTAAGCACACCCATTTTGATTCTGATTTTAATAAGTAGTTTGAACAAGCAGCAAAATCTTTTTTTGTTTTGAGTGTATCTCTTTATATGAGGACAGCTGAATGACATGAAATCTGCAAGTGTTATTCACTTGAAAGCAGCCAGTGCAAAAATTGTAAACCTAAACTAAAGCACACTATTCAGTCTCTCCAGGATTTTACAATTTAACGCAAAATCAAGCAGAATACAGCAAAAGTCAGAGGAGCTTGCAATATATACATTTTAGATTTTGAGCCGCCTTAAACATGTCATCTGAATAGACTACATGCCAGAAAATACTGGAATACAGAAGAAAAAAAAACAGATCTTTTACTTAAACTAGGCTAAAATAGCAATTTCTTGCTGATATGTCTAACGTACAAGAGCATAAAACGGAGGTGGATTACCAACGCAGCTTTATTATGAAGAATGGTCAGACGGGCAGAGGTCAAAACAGGTGCAAACACAAATGTCAGGGGTAATCCTTCAAAATACTCCAATGTGCATGCAACAGGGCGGTGCAGGCAGCTAAATCTATTAAATGGTAAAACAATCCAAAAAAAGCAGGGCAAAATAAAAACCTACAGGAACAAAGAAACCAAACACTCAGTAATGCACATGATAGTAACAAGACTTCACAATGACTGAGGCTTTATCCGAAATCGCCCCCTATACCCCCAAGTAGTGCACTATTTTAGGGAGCAGCCATTTTTAGTGGTGTCCGAAACCATAGTGGATGTTACGAAGTGCACTCAGTCAATCCAAAAATGCAAAGTAATAATGAGTCTACAACCCATGCACACTCAACAGCTAGAAACATCCCCATAATGCACTCTTGAGAGTTCACACGCCAAATAAATTTCCACATCTGACCACAAGATGGTATCTAAAGCACAATCCTTTCATTCATTCATTTATTCATTTTCTTTTCGGCTTAGTCCCTTTATTAATCTGGGGTCGCCACAGCGGAATGAACCCGCCAACTTATCCAGCATATGTATTACACAGCGGATGCCCTTCCAGCCGCAACCCATCTCTGGGAAACATCCATACACACTCATTCATTCACACACACTCATACACTACGGACAATTTAGCTTACCCAATTCACCTATACCACATGTCTTTGGAATTGTGGGGGAAACCGGAGCACTCGGAGGAAACCCACGCAAACACAGGGAGAACATGCAAACTCCACACAGAAATGCCAACTGACCCAGCCGGGGCTCGAACCAGCGACCTTCTTGCTGTGAGGCGAATGTGCTATCCACTCCGCCACCGTGCTGCCCACAATCCTTTCAGTGTGTGGTTAAAAATAAAATATTATTTACTTAAAGTAAGAAATCAGAAGTCTTTGTTTTATAACTAATAGACAGCCAGCTAAGTGTTAAATGTTCCAGTGCATGAATAAGTGCTCGAATTCACTCACTCGTTTCGTTCACTCCTATAAGTGGACTATATTAGAGGACTAATGCAGGGAAGAGTGAATGAGGGTATAGGGGGTGATTTTGGATACAGCATGAGTGTGACTGAGGTCATTTTTAAGTGTGTGAAGATTAACTGCACACATCAGGTCTGAGGCACAAAACACTGTGGGGCATGTAGTCCGGGTGAGTGGCTGAGTTCACTGTGACAATATGAGCTCAAGTCTAAATCATTTGTATTTTCACAATAATAAATAGTAAAGCTGAATGCTTAAATAAAATGCATAGTATATTGCAGATTATAATTAATTGCTCTAATTAGTCACATGACATTTAAAGGTCTAGTGATATGCATTTTGTTTGATGTGTTACGTAATATCAACTGAAACACAAAGACACGGCGGGACATAGAGTAGCTTCTATATAACATAGATTATTTGTTATATTTCCACAGTAAAATAACACGAGAAGTACAGCTAATTTTAAAAAAAGAGTTAATTTTAGGCCCCCAAAAATCTGAAAAAATGTCCCACACAATTCTGGAGGGACTAATTTTTTAGCTGCACTCACCCATTGTCCAGAAACACATCATTGGAGGGCTGTGATGAATCGCTGCTGGACGTTGCCCAACATTTGTTGATGACAGTTTTAATTTGGGAGATGGTAGTGTTGACCCCAACCTCCACAAAGATGTTCTCGTTTTGCGATATAGTGTAATTCTCTGGTAAAGGATGTGTCCCGTTATGCAGCCGCATGAGAACCTCAAAACTGCCCCATCCATTCACCGGGTCATTGATCATGTCAAAATACCTGTAAAAGACAAGGTCTGATTAAGAGTCATCTAACACATTCATGATCAAATAAAATAAAACACAACATTTTGAGCTTGTTTTAGGCATATTTTATATATATTATATATATATATATTTTTTTTTTTTTACTTTATGCTGATGTAAATAAATGTAAACATATGGCTTTATTACAGAAATATTTCAATTCCCATTCAATATAATCATAAATAGATGCGCAGCAATAATAACTTATGATAACAGAGCATCAAAACAGCATATTAGATTGATTTATGGAGTATGTAACCCTGAAAACTGGAGTAAAGAAATTATGAATATATGTACAGTGCTCAACATATACGAATTCACCCTCACAAATCTCTCAATTAAATTAATATTTTCTATAGGATGCTTTACAATATTATATTTGTGCATATACATTAGATTAGTCAGTACTGAAGCCAAATCTGGAGCTAATCTAACAAAATAACTTATGATAAAGGTCCAAAAACTAGTACACCCACATTTTTATGTTAGGGAAAAATATTAAATACAGAGCAAAACTCAATTTTTTCCCCCATTATTTCGCATAGATTTAAATGTATTATCTTTCTATTTCTAAAGATGTTCGGTGACTAAAATCTTATTTCAATAAATGTATCCATTTAATAAATCTGTTTGGTTAAAATGCACCAAAATATATTATATTTATCGAGAAATGGATAAAAATATTCATTCTCAAAATGTTGAGCACTGATTGTTGAGCACTCATTTATGTTGAGCATTACACTGTATATATATATGTGTGAACAGAAATGTTCGTTTAAATGGTAATAATGCATGTACATTTTATATAAAAAGTTTTATATTAAGTATTTTAATACATTTTATATTAAATATGTATACTTTTATATATTTTTAAATAGGTATAGCTTATTATTATATTTACTTATTACAGCTTTATATCATTTTACACAGTTGATTTGCATTAAATACATAAGAATGTATTAAAATTGAATGAAAAGTAAAACTAAATGAATATACTATTTATAAAATAAAATCTTGGACACATTAAAACAATAACAATTTGCTGAAAAGCGCAATAATGCAATGCTATTTCTAAAATGCAAGCTTGGTTTTCTTTTTTTCTTCATAATACATTAATAGATTGTATGGCTTGTTTCACATGCAAACAAGTATCTGCATCTGAAAAGGTGTGAACCAAATGGCCTACAGAAAGTCAAGAGTTGTGACCCAACCAAACAAGTTGGGTGATCTCCAGGGGCGTCATATCCTTTGTTATAAAGTAGTGTCTCACAGACAGCACTTTGGGTTAAGTTACTTGAAGACCGACATGTTAACTTCGATGCTGAGGAACTGCACTATTTACTGTCTTCAATAAAGTCTTCTCCCTATAGGAACTTTGGTCAACTTACTCATTTTATGTAAAAGAGTCATCTAAGAACGGTTAAGCCAAATAAAGCAAAATGTAATAACATTTTTCTCAAATTGTTTTGAACGTGTGTTATTCGCCCACCACAAACATCAGTCAGTAAAATAACTTAAGTTTCCATTCATAATCGATATATACCTATGTCTCAGTTTGATCTCTGACTTTAGGAAAAATTATGTGTTGTTTTACATGTGCGCTGACATAACTAACAGTCAACTGTTTCTCCATGACAGGAGATGGCGAGAGAAAAACATGCTCTATGGAGACTGTGGTTGCTGTGGAAGCAGTGTACCCTGCCGGAGCATATCCCATGGAGATGATGACGCTGCGGGGGTATGTGCAGGTGATAGGCACTTTTAGACGCGGCGTAGTCTGTGAGCCGCTCACATTGTTGAACAGAGTCACACTGACTGAATTGTGGGTGTTGTTCTGAAAAACAGAGAGCATTGGTTACGTTACACTACATACTGTATACACTGTATTAAAAAATTCTGTTAATTAACCGTTTCTGTAATTTGTGATTCACATGTGTTTTCAGTTTATGTATGGTTGTGAATTGCATTATGGGACTTTGATCTCTGCTCTGTTGATGTTTGATGTTAACAATTCAACTCTACAATATAACAAAGCCACTTTTATTGACATTTAAGTAGGGGAGAGCGGGGACGAAAGTAACATTTTTCATAAAAACCTAATTATAAAAGATGTTTTTAGCAGAAATATATTTTTGCTGTGGTTACTAACTCACAACAGCGCTCTATCAAAATCAAGTGTTATTTTGTATCAATGTAGAACAACTCCAATATAACTTTAAACAAAAGTTGCACATTGTTGATTTTGACCGCATCAGCAGGGATGAAAGTAACAGACGGGTGGGTCAAACGTAATATTTGCTAGATCTACTGGCTTAATCTTCATTCATTCATTCATTTTCTTTTCGGCTTAGTCCCTTTATTAATCTGGGGTCGCCACAGCGGAATGAACCGCCAACTTATCCAGCATATGTTTTACGCAGCGTATGCCCTTCCAGTTGCAACCCATCACTGGGAAACATCCATACACACCCATAGACTACGGACAATTTAGCTTACCCAATTCACCTATACCACATGTCTTTGGACTTGTGGGGGAAACCGGAGCACCCGGAGGAAACCCACACAAACACGGGGAGAACATGCAAACTCCACAAAGAAATGCCAACTGACCCAGCCGGGGCTCGAACCAGCGACCTTCTTGCTGTGAGGCGATTGTGCTACCCACTGCACCACCTAGCTGCCCTGGCTTAATCTTGTTTATTTTAAATATATCTGACTATGACCTTGTTAATGTTCACTGCAAACATATATTGTCCTTTATTTTTGCAAAAAAAAAAAAATTTTAAACTGCATATTTATTTTAAATTTGACTTACATCAAATTTTTCTAAAGCAATCCAACAATGCAAAATGTTACAATATTCTACAGTTTTTGAATATTCTTTTATTATTATTGGCAATATGCATTAACCTTATAAAACAAATGAGTCAAAACACTGAAAACTAACGTGGAAGTGAAAAATGAGGTCTGAATATTAGCAGTGGGACATAAATAACAGTGTTACTTTTGTCCCCACAGGAACTCTTTCCATTTAAACCTGATTTACTTTTAAACTGAAAAACTCAGAGGTTGCAAACTTAAGGATGTGTTATTACACTAAATAACCTGTAGATTGATCATTACCGTTATGCATGAAAAGAGAAACACAACTTGTGATAAGGAAAAAAGTACCACTACAATAATTTACTTTTTGCACGTAAAAACAGAAATTTGGAGCTAGCTGTGGGACACGGTCCCGAAATTAGCTGATATTTGGCAGCTCCATCAATGTGCTGTTATAGCCTGGAAATCAAATGTTGTCAGGGCTTCGAGAAAAACGATTTGTTACTTTCGTTACACGTTACTTTCGTCCCCGCTGTCCCCTAGTTTGAAATGATATAATGTATAAGAAAAAATCTAGAGAGAAATAAGTCTGTTAACAGAAAATGTACGGGCATTACAAGGTTTTTGTTGTTGTTAATAAAAGTCACTTTTTCGAACTGTTCAAGGTTAAAAGATCAAAATCGCATAATGCAATTCAAAAGTGGAAAAACAAAAACATGAATCACAAAATACAGAAAACTGCTAATTTATGGATATTTTAGCCAGTGTATGTAGACCAGTTTATACACTAAACAGCTGAAACCTAAGCCATAATAAAGGCACTGCATGTTAATAGGGTAAACAATTATCCAAAAGTAATTAAATTTCCCAAGCTGGAATTGCAAAATTTTTTTGCATTATAAGTTTTATTAAAATGTTTCAATATATTTCATTATGTAAAATGAGGATGTATTATGTAGTTAAATATGAGCTCATTTGCATAGATTTCTAGCTCAAAATCTAAACATTGGATGGCTCAAAATTCTCATTTTCACTTTTTGACATGTTACAGTCAAAAGCTTTTTTTTACACAGATCACAATATATGGATATGTATAAAACTCTGAAGTATGGTTTATGCAAGTGCCGATAAAGTGTCACAAATACCTGTATTTTGACTATTACATGTATTTTTTAAGTTCACTGTGATATGCTGATTGCTTGTGTACATTGTTTTGTGTTCATACTATTTCAAAGCAATAATAATAACAAATTGATGGGATAAATTTAATAACACTTTTTTTTTAAATATGTATATAAAATTGATAAAAATATATATATGATTTTGTGGGAAAAAATCATTTAGAGAAAACAGCCTTTAAAACTTGTATTGTAACCAGTGGTGGAAAGAGTACTGAAAAACTCAAGTAAAAGTACCATTACTTGCCCAAAAATGTAGTGCAAGTAGAGTAAAAGTATCTGTCGTTTACATGCAGTTTGTGCATATGTGTGAAAACGTAACATTCCGTACTGCATTTAGCGATTTCCGTCATCTTCTCATCAGTAACATGCCATCTAAACAGTCTCAGGGTGATTGCATGTGAAGATTTTGGACATCTTCTTGGACACTTTCCAAACATGTCTTGAAATTGTTCGTTATGATGCAAAATTATTATTATTTGATTGTACTGGAATTGCAGGTCTGTTTTTTTCCTACTTTAGCTAATCTCCATAGACCAGAAAAAATAAAGTAGTGACTGCAGGTTGAGGGAAAATAGTGGAGTAAAGTATCGATACAGCACTAAAGATGTACTCAAAGGAATGTAAAAGTACGCTTTTTTAGAACTACTTAGTAAACTACAATTCCTGAGAAAAACTACTCAATTACAGTAATTTGAGTATTTGTAATTTGTTATTTTACACCACTGATTGTAACAGAGATTTAAAGACACACATTTCTAAAAGAAACAAATAAAAGTGTATTTTGGAATTGTTTTGCATTAGACCGAAAAGGCAAAAACGTAATACTGAGAGCAGTGATATCAATTTAAATGCGTAGTTAACCTAAAAATGCACATATTGTCACTGTTGACTCACACTCAACTTCTTATAATCCTGTTTGAATTTCCTTTTTGAACACAAAAGAAGATATTTTGAAGAATGTCAGAAACCATTGACTTCAATATTATTGTTTGTTGCTTCTATATGGATGCCAATATCCAACAGCGGTTTCCATTCATTCATTGATTTTACTTCGGCTTAGTCCCTTTATTCATCAGGGGCTGCCTTAACGGAATGAGCCGCCAACTTATCCAGCATATGTTTTACACAGCGGATGCCCTTACAGCTGCAACCCAGTACTGGGAAACACCCATACACTATCACATTCACACACACACTCATACACTACAGCCAATTTAGTTAATTCAATTCACCTACATCGCATGTCTTTGGACTGTGGGGGAAACCGGAGCACCTGGAGAACATGCAAGCTCCACACAGAAATGCCAACTGACCTAGCCGGGACTCGAACCAACGACCTTCTTGCTGTGTTGCGACAGTGCTAACCACTGAGCCACCGTGTCACCCCAAGCAGTTTCCAACATTCTTCAAAATATGTTCTTTTACTTAGAAAGGTTTAAAACCACATGAGGGTGAGTCAATTTAGATTTTTAGGTGAACTACCCCTTTCATTTAAACACTGGAGGACTTACATGATCTAGTGTTGTGCCGCACTTATCCCAAGCTGTGAAGAACCACAAATGGGAATCATCAAACCCAGCGGGCCCACAGTCAGGATTTCCAAGATATAAGGAGGTCTCGGAGATGTTATTGGCCTTGAGGTAATCTTGCCTTATGTCGACTTTTATAAACCACTGGCTGCACTCAACAGTTATATAGGAGATGGAGTGGCCAGTAATGTTGAGTTTTGTTGCAGGAATGATGGCCTGGATCAGTCTGTTAGCATATGTTGAGGAAGCTGAAGACACTGTTGTTGTCAGGTTGCTCTGAACATTAGTCCTGCTTACAGATGGGTTGCCAGTTATTGCAGGGCTTGATAGGTCAGTATTGTTTGTGGTTGGATGATTGGTTGATGTTGTAGCATTAGTTGAAGCTGTGGTTATGAGCAGAAACAAACAGATAAGATAGTAGAACAGAGATATCCGAGGAAATATGCTTTTTAGAATAAGACAAAAATGAAGTTGTTTATTTTTTTATTATAAATGAAAGTCAATTGAATTGTTGGGTAACCCTTTACTTGAAGGAGTGGTCATTTATGTCAAGTTGTCATCAAACCTTTATAATCATGACATGACGCGTCATGAATGTGAATGAGATTTTATGCATGCTTATAACAACTGTCATTAAGTGTATTTCGCTCATTTTAAATGCAAATATGACAACTTGACATAAATATAAACAAATACATCACAACCTGTTTTTTGGCTTCGTCATGAAAACACCAAAACGTGTCATAAATCTGTCATAAACATGATTGTCATGAAGCCATAATAAATTATGTCATGAATTTTATAACAACATCATTAATATATATTTTTTGACCTCAACTATTTTTGCATGTTCTCCCCATGTTCACGTGGGTTTTCTCCGGGTGCTCCGGTTTCCCCCACAAGTCCAAAGACATGCACTATAGGTGAATTGGGTAGGCTAACAAACAATCCCCTAAAGAAATGCGTACATTTTAAGATTTGTTTTTTGTTGTTGTTGCTTTTTTTAAATAAATCAATTTAGAGTTTCGATATTTTAAGTACTGATTATTAGGCTGATATGAATTTTTTAACTACTCCCATAAATGGAGTTTTTTCAATAAAAACTCCTACAAATGCATATCCAATATGGCCAGACACAAAAATAACTGTAGGAGTTTTTCCTTTGAAAACTCCAACAAATGCATACATTGTCGTCCAGTGCCCAAGATACATCTTCTAGATGCACTGGGACGCATCATCAGCCCTCTTTATCCATAGCACTCTTGTGGCTTTCTCTGCAGCTTCACAAACAGACTTAATGGCCCTCTTCTTAGCTGCTACTGCTAGGCCTAATTGGTTGAAGACTTTACAAAGTGAATGGCCTGCAAACCCTCTACAGCCCACCTCTATTGGCTCACAGCGGGTCTTCCAGACCCTTCCTCGCACTTCTCTACTAGCTCCTGGTACTTTGAGTTGTTTTCAACAAAACTCCAACAAATGCATACAACAAAGCCTGTCACAAAAATCTCCATGCATTTTCATAACTAATGTCCCAACAGTAGTGCTTTAACAGCAAGCTGTCTGTAAATCTAGCCATTAGACTTGCAAAATAAATAAATAAATAAAAACCCATCAAAATTTCTGTGACAATTTAAGTGAAATTTAAAGGGTTAGATCACCCCAAAAACACCCATTCATCATTTATTCTCCCTCATTTTTTTTTCTTCTTCTTTTGAACACAAAAGAAGATCTTTTGAAGAATGATGGTTGCTGGCACCTGGTTGACTTCCATATCGGCATACAAAATTATTATGGAAACAACATTCTTCAAAATATCTTCTTTTGTGTTCAACAGAAGAAACAAAAGTGAACGCTGAGTAAATGATGATAGAATTTGGGGGTAAGTAAAATATCCCTTTAAGTGACAACTCATTTTTAGTCACTGTCTTTAACAAAAACACCTTACAAGTGTATCTGTGTATGATCAACAGCTACCTATCTCTATTAAAAGTGTGTGCCAGTCTAATGAAATCTCTACAGTAGTGTTCTCCACAGCATGTACCTGCACAGCTGCGTCCCGGTCTTCTGGGGTTCAAGTCTGTGTATCCAGACCAACAGTCACAGCTGTACGAGCCCTCAGTGTTTATACAGCGAGCCCATAGAGAGCAGTCCGCCTCAGCCAGCAAACACTCATTTAAATCTATAAATAACAAGAGGCCAATCACATCTCGAGTCAACATATCACATCATTAACAGATATGGAAACAGTTCATATTATGTGTGAACTCATAACTTTATATAATAACCAAATAATGCTAAACAGTACCTGATATATGTATACTGCTCTTGTCGATGGCATATTTGGTGCTGTTCTGTAGAGAAAGCATCAGGGCGTTGGAGATGTTCCTGATGTCCAGGTTGCTGCCGGGTTGAAATATGATGGTTAAGTTGACGATTACACTGCCGGATGAGATAGATGTTATCTGGAGGATAAGCTTTCGAGACAGGAGTAGTTCAAGGATCTCTGCCGGCAAGGACAAATGAGTCTAGGGGGTACATTTGAAAGAGAAAGTGGTCTCATTTATGATGAATCAGAGATTATACAATGAAAATGCATGTGTGTGTTTTTGGAAGAAATTGTTATTGTGTTTGTCTATATGCAAAACACTACAACGTTGCAAATTGTTGCCTTGAGTTTTGCTGTGTAGTTGATAAGGGGGCTGGATGGGTTTTAATTTAAACCAGACAGAATCTGCCGACTTTTGCTATTTCTGCGCAGAAGTTTGCAAAATAAAAAAAAGAAGAAAATCTGTTAAATTATTTTGACAGTACAGGAGCGGCAGAGTTGTTGCCTCACAGAAAGAAGGTTGCTGGTTTTAGTCCCAGCTTGAGTCTTTTAATGCGTACACCTAACCCTATCACTAACTCTATATGTACATGAGTCTGCATGTCTCAGCTTGCATATGGAAGTCTGCAGCCAGATACTATTGGGTTTGCGTGGGTTTTCCTCCGGTTGCTCCGGTTTCCCCTACAGTCCAAAGACATGCGGTACAGGTGAATTGGATGAACTAAATTGGCTGTAGTGTGAGAATTGAAGAGTGTATGGGTGTTTATCAGCACTGAGGGTTGTACTCTCAGTGCTGGGTTGTGGCTGTAAGGGCGTCAGCTGTGTAAAACCATTGACAGAATAATTGGTGGTTAATTCCACTGTGGTGAACTCTGATAAAGCAGAGAATAAGCCAAAGCAAAGTGAGTGAGGAGCTGAAAATTTCAATCTAAATAAAATTATTTCTAAAAATACTTCTACACATTTATTTAAGGTTTAGGAAAGCTGTGAAAATTTTTTTTTTTATTGTTTATCTTTTTTTATCTTTTATTCATTCAAAAAATGGTTAGCACTGTCGCCTCACAGCAAGAAGGTTGCTGGTTCAAGTCCCAGCTGGGTCAGTTGGCATTCCTGTGTGAAGTTTGCATGTTCTCCTCGTGTTCGCGTGGGTTTCCTCCGGGTGCTCCGGTTTTCCCCACAATCCAAAGAGGTGAATTGAATAAACTAAATTGGTCAAAGTGTATGTGTGTGAATGAGTGTGTATGGATGTTTCCCAGTACTGGGTTGCAGCTGGAAGGGCATCTGCTGCATAAAACATATGCTTGAATAGTTGGCGGTTCATTCCGCTGTGGCGACCCCTGAAAAATAAGGGACTAAGCCGAAGGAAAATGAATAAATGAATGAAATAAAACAAATGAAAACAAGTAACTGGTTATGAAATATATTTTTCTCAAATACATGCTGGTCAAAATTGTATAGACATTGTTTTATTCAGTGCTTTTTGAAACCTCAATTTGCCGAGAAAACCAACAGCTCTAAACCTCCTTTAATGCCTAAAAAAAAAAGATTATCAATCTACAAATCTATAAATTAAAAAAAAATCTAAATCTGATCATTTAAAAGTTGTCCCACACTTGCCATGCTAAACATATTAGGCTAAAACATTTCTTACTCATACGTTTTGATGAATATGAAGTCTATCAAACCTCATTTATGAAGCTGTCACAGAATGCTTTATATTCATCAGAGTTTGGGTCGCTCAAGGCCTCGGTGTAAGTAATGTTTGTCAAACGCACTGTAGCTCCAAGTAACTGTCCATCTAAAGAAAGCACAGCAAGTATTACTTAAATGTGAATGCATTTAATCATGCTGACACCATAATACACAGTTGAAGTCAAAATTATTATTAGCCCTCTTCTGAATTTTTGTTTTCTTTTTCCAATATTTCCCGAATAATGTTTAACAGAGCAAGGGATTTTTCACAGTACTTCCTATAATATGTTTTCTTCTGGAGAAAGTCTTATTTGTTTTATTTTGGCTAGAATAAAAGCAGTTTTAATTTTTTTAATACCATTTTATGGTCAATATTAGTTTTTGAAGGTCTACAGAACAAACCATCGTTATACAATGATTTGCCTAATTACCCTAACTTGTCTAATTAACCTAGTTAAGCCTTTAAATGTCACTTTAAGCTGAATACTAGTGGGGCAGCACAGTGGCGTAGTGGGTAGCACAATTGCCTCACAGCAAGAAGGTCGCTGGTTCGAGCTGGGTCAGTTGGCGTTTCTGTGTGGAGTTTGCATGTTCTCCCCGTGTTGGCGTGGGTTTCCTCCGGGTGCTCCGGTTTCCCCCACAAGTCCAAAAACATGCTGTATAGGAGAATTGGGTAAGCTAAATTGCCCGCAGTGTATGAGTGTGAATGGGTGTGTATGGATGTTTCCCAGTGATGGGTTGCAGCTGGAAGGACATCCGCTGCGTAAAACATATGCTGGATAAGTTGGCGGTTCATTCCGCTGTGGCGACCCCTGATTAATAAATGGACTAAGCCAAAATGAAAATGAATGAATGAATAAATACTAGTATCTTGTATATCAATATATAGTAAAATATTATGTTCTGTCATCATGGCAAAGATAAAAGAAATCAGTTATTAGAAATTAGTTATTAAAACTATTATGTTTAGAATTGTGTTCTTCTTTCCATTAAACATAAATTGGGGAAAAAATAAACATACGGGGGGCTAATAATTTTGACTTCAACTGTGTAATGTTGTATGAAATCTGTAGTCTGCAGTACTGAATTTGCAGTAAAAAAAATCTAAAATTAGACATTAATTCCACAGCAGGCATTTGATATGAGTGATTTACTTGCCTGTCCTCACTTTGATCTCCACAGGGTTTCCTTGGATACCGCAGGCAGACGGAGTCACGCGTACAGTGTAAAGAGCTGCAGGATTCAGGTCTGTGAATGTCCAGTTGAAGCTCATGACGTCATTCCAGGTGTGCACCGCAGTCCTGTTTTTTTGCAAAAGCAGGAGGAAAGTGACCCCGGTCTGGGTTTTGGTGGTCCATTCCACATGAAAAGCGGATGCAGTGACATCATAAGACAAGATGCTGGTGATCTCCGGTACGCCATCTTAACAAGGGAAGTATAAGAAGGTGGAAGTTGGCTGGCTATACAAGATTATTAGACCTCCTGTGAAATATTAATTATTTTTCATATATTTCCCAAGTGATGTTTAATAGAGCAGGGACATTTTTTTCCCCACAGTATTTTCTACTATATATTGTTTGATAAAAAGTAATTTTATTTATTTAATAAATAAAAAACAGCTTAGGTTAATGTTATTAGCCCCCTTAAGAAATAGTAATTCATTCATTTTCCTTCGACTTAGTCCCTTATTTATCAGGGGTCGCTACAGAGGAATGAACTGCCAACTATTCCAGCATATGTTTCATTCAGAGGATGCCTTTCCAGCTGCAACCCAGTTTTCGGAAACACCCATACACTCTCACATTCACACCCACACTACGGCCAATTTAGTTTATTCAATTCACCTACAGCGCATGTCTTTGGGCTGTGGGGGAAACATGGCTACAAAAAAAAGCCACTGTTGTCCAGTGACTTGCCTAATTAACCTAACCTCAGGGTGTGAATTACGGGAGTGCTAAATAAAGCATGGGCTCTCCTGAAAACATAATTTGTGATATTTTTTTTGGAGGGGGGGGGGGGGGGGGCTATTCACATGCTATTCTTGTCATGAGCATCAGAGGCTTTCATTTGGACGTTGAGACACTGCTTATTAATTTTCCGAAACAAATGATGTTATGTGTTTTATTTTATTTGCTTTAAGCAGGGTAAACTTGACAAAACGGAGCCCCTTTCAATGGTGTTTTTTATTTTTGAATTTGCGATTATGTTTCACCGGAGTGATCCTGTGTGTTTTATATCCTACATCATTGTGCAAGAGACTCTCAAGATCAAAGCGACCCCCCAAGAAAAAAAATTGGGCTCCCCCAAAGGCTACGGTATAGTTCGAACACTGCCTAACCTGCCTAGTTAACCTAATTAATCTAGTTAAGCCTTTAAATGCCACTTTAAGCTGAATAGTATCTTGCAAAATAGCTAATAAAAGTAGTATTATGTACTGTCATCGGTAAAGACATCAGAAAGGAGTTTTTAGGAATTAGCTTTTAAAGCTATTAATCTTCTCTCCTTTAAACAGCACTTGGAACATATCTGAAAAACAATTCAAACTTCACAGGAGGGCTAAACATTTTGTCTTCCACTGTATCTGTGCCACGCCACTATTTTCATTACTAAACCAGATACTACACATGCAGTGTATATGAAAAATTAGGAGACTATTAAAAATTATTATTGTTATTATTCAGAGTAATCTGTGACAACTGAATGATCGTCTCACAAATAAGACAACTGCATCTTGGCTGGACTTGAAAATGTAAATTTGTAAAATAAGAGTTCTTATTTGGTGACTCTGCGCATATTGCCTTCTTTATTTACATGGCTTTAAATGGTTAATTATCCTGTGCTTCATGTCATGAGACAATACAATCCAGTTGTTTAAAAGAGCTCTAATAGACGTCTAATAGATGTCTAAACATTGAAGCAGAGGTCTTGGCTAAAACAAGGTTAAATTTGGGCTGTCAGTGAAAATCTATTTATCAAAACCAGACTAGACATCAAATACACAGGAATGAACGACTACACATGTGATGTCTGTCTAATCTGTATATTTGACTAGACTGACTAGTCTGGTTTTAGGCTATTCGTCAATTAGATTTTCACAGACAGCTCAAATTAAGCCTTATTTTAGCCAAGTCGTCTCTTTATGTCTATTAGATCTCTATTAAACACAAAATTGCTTGGTGGAACACCAGTTTACATTAAATGCACATAGAACATGTCGATCTATGAAAAAAAAACCCGAAGTAATAATCAAATGATCAGAATCTGCAGTGCTGTATTTAGAGACAATGTGTAATACAAGACTATGGAATAGAAAGTTAAACAATGGTTTTTGAGCATTATTTACTTCATCTAAAAACTGCTTATTTATTCCTATCTCCCAAAATGTAATATCAAAAGTGTGCGATCTTGATAAAAATTGCTTAACAAACCACATGTAGAAGATGGTTGGCTGCTGGTTAGATTATATGAATGTGAAGATGTCCAGAATGGTCCTGAGGTGACAGTACTCGATGGTTCTTCAATGAACATGTTAGTTCCTAATAAAAGAGTGACAACAGCATCACAAATACAGTTCATACATAATGATTGATCGTTTTGAAGAATTAAGGCCTGTCCACAGCAAAAACAAAAGCTAACAGTGACTCCAAGTGATATTGTTTTTCTGTGCTGTTATTATTTCAGTTTTTACAGTAAAATTCTATTAGCTACTTTAAATTCGTTTACTTTTAAGTTGACGATTTTTATAATTACGCATATAGTTAATCTACTTAACTTTACGGCAACAGATTTACTCACTTTTATAAAGTAACGTCAACTAATCACTTTTTACAGTGTGGATGCAATTTTTAATGGTTCGTTTCATTTTTTATTTCATTATTATTAGCCCTCAGAACAGATAAGCATTCTTTTTAAATTATTCAATCTACTGTACCTGACGCTGAGCGAGTAATCAAGGATGGAGTAGTGGTGTTTATGAAAGGCTGTGCAATGACACTGGGAGCTGCATTAGAAACAAAATACTTGATTGCATCTTGATCCTATAAAACGTATGGGATTTCTTATGGTTAAAAAAACAGCGTCATTATATAACTTTCTTTTCTTACCCATGCAAACTGTTCCTGGCTGTGAAGAATTGTGGTCTTGAAAGCCATGATGGCAGACACATGAATAATTTCCTAATGCATTTGTGCAATCTGCATGTGGAGAACAAATGTTCAATCCTGGAGCAGCACATTCATCCACATCTGTGTAGGAAATGATAATTGAGTACAGTATGAATAAGCGTTTTTGCATATGATGTTAATTCATCAAGACAATAGACAAGCTGGATTGATACAGTATACTGTACACTCACTGGCTAATTAATCCATCCAATTAAACAATTGGTCATTAATGCACATATCTAAACTTGGTATGCATTATAGTGACCTAGGCATATACAGCGGGGGAAATAAGTATTGAACACGTCACCATTTTTCTCAGAACACATATTTCTAAAGGTGCCGTTGACTTTCACCAGATGTTGGTAACAACCAAAAAAATCCTGTTATGCAAAGAAAACAAAACTAATTAGTTTACAAATGAAGTTATGTGTAATAAAATGAAATGACACAGGGAAAAAGTATTGAACACATGAAGTAATGGAGGTGTAGAAAGGCAGTGAAAGCCCAGACAGCAGCTGAAATCTCTCAGTAGTTATTTAGCAACCCTCTGCCTTTTCTCATTGTAAATTCCAATAACATTCCACTGTTATTACACATAACACATTTTTCAGATTTTCTTTTTGTTTCATTTTATTTTTATGTTTGTATTGTTTGGGTTTTTACCAAAATCTGGTTCAGTTCCATGTCAACAGCTCCCTTAAAATTATTATTCCCAGAAAAAAACATGATGTGTTCAATACTAATTTCCCCTTATAAATAGATGAAGTTCAAGCTGAGCATGAAAATGGGAAAGATTATCTACAGTGAATTTCATGCAGAGCCGTTTCTAGGGTAAAAAAAAAAAGTCGTCATCATCATGTCTTCTCATTGGTTGCCTGTAATTGTCATACCTTGCACCACCACATTAGTAACCTCCTCAATGTTCCCCAGCTGATACAGTTTTGCAGAGATGTCTTCTATAGAGAAGACTTTCGAAGCACAAACCAGCAGCGAGGTAGACGTTGTGAAGAGCCCAGCTGACCATGACCAGACATGATGCACAGAAAACTCATCATTGCCCACAGCACCAGTTACCTATGGATTAACCCAAACGTTATATACTGCAGATCAACATACTCACTGCAGATAAAGTATCTTAGGTGTGCTTTAAAACTTAGTAGGCTGCTATACAGCAACAGACACTTTGCTGGGTTTTGCCAGATCAGTGTGTTAACCCGGTTTTCATTGGTTGGTGCTTGTTTGAAACTGTTAAGTTTCACTGTTAAGGGAAAGTGTTAAGTCACCATTTTTTTAGGTCTTGGAAGGTCTCAGAAGTTTCATATTGTAATCTGGTAATTGTCTGTTGGTGCATTAATAGTGGAAAATGCTCTTTAGATTATTAAAATGTTCTTTACACTTAGGAAAGTTCACAGAATTTGGGAGACCCAATAGTTCTTCTATTGTAGCTCTATGAAAACCCTCTTTTGTAAAGGGACAGTTGACCACTATAAAATGTAAAATAAAAATGACCTCATCATTTATTCTCCTTCATGTGGTTTTAAACCTTTATGGGTTTCTTTCTTCTGTTAAACACAAAAGAAAATATTTTAAAGAATGTTGGTTGCTGGTGTTCCATAGTAGGAAAAATAAAATACTATAAAAGTCAATGAGCGCCAGCTATCAACATTCTTCAAAATATCTTTTTTTTGTGTTTAACAGAAAACTCAAATAAACAAGGGAATTTAAACAAGTAAAGGCTGAGTAAATGATAACAGAACTTTCATTTACGGGTGAACTGTCCCTTTAAGACAGTATGCTAGGTAGGGAACTCTTTTGTTTTGGAACACAGCTAGATGATTTAATAGTGTCTGGCTACAGACTTCTACATGCACTCTCAGACACAGGCACTGTATACAGCAACTGACGTTACTGTGAGGTGTAGGGTTAGGTGTAGACATTGTAGTGTAGACACATGTAGAGAGTGCACGTGCAGTTAGTCTAGAGCCAGACCCTTCTCAGATGCTTTGCATCTCAACATTTATAAAGTTCATAATATAGTAATTGAATGACAGACTGATGATTACAAACCACAGAGTGGAGCAGTCTGATGTGGTTGAAGAGACCTTTGTCCATTGCCAATAGCTCATAGGTTGTCTTTACTGTTATTGTCACATTGAAGCACCAGGTTCTGTTGGCTAGAGCACAAATTGGCATTTTAAACTCACTGTATGTTATTTATTAATGAATAAGAATTCTGCCATCATTGCATGGGGTAGTGTTTACCTGCTGGCACTGGCACTAAACACCGAGAGATGCTGGAGTTGTTTTCGGTCAGACAGCATTTTTGCCACTGTGGACAATCTATGTCCCAGTTGCACACACTTCCAGAGTCTGAATGATTCCCTTTTGCTCTTACTGAGGGACACAGTCCTGGTTTAGATGTGAATTCTGCACTTCTGTTCAAGGCTGAGATAAATATAATATCAATCAAATATAAAAATTGCATTCCTTCACTTTCCACTTTTACTCTGATTTGGTTGAAAATACTCACACAAGGCACAGTAACTACCAACTTGTTCGTAGCCATGGCAACATGTCTTAACCTGTCGGGAGATGTAATACACCTCTGTTTGGTATGCTGTCTTATAAACTGTGACGTCACACATTGTCCATGGCAGCCACCCGCCACACGCTCTCCTCTGAGTGTATGGGGATAGATAAGAGACCACCCGGGTCATCGACACTAGCTCAGTCATGTTACACAGATGATAACCTGACAGTGCCTGCTCATATCCTAAAAAAATGAAAGTAGTTAAAATTTTCAGTTCGAAACACTGTAATAGTTTAAACACTCCTTAACATTTGTGAACCTGGAACACAAAACCAGTCTTATGTTGCATGTGACAAAAACCAAAATTGCATTAAAGGTCACAGTTATTGCCTTTACTTTAATGCAAAAAATCATTAGAATATTATAGGGGCCTATTATGCAAAAGTCACTTTTATAAGGGGTTTATAAGGGGCAAATTTGTGAGGATGTCTCCCTCATTAGCATAACCAGCCCTGAGTGAAAGCAGCCATCCACCATTAGAGTTTTCACTGTACCTGCTGAAGATAATATCAGGGACTATGAGGCATTATAAATGTGGATTTTAGGATGCACACATGAACACCGGAGTCTTCCTTCTTCTGAGACACTTCTTTTGACATTATCAGTTTTTCACAGAGATAATGTTGCTGACGCATTTGTAGCTCCGCCCACATTTAAATTTAAAGTGACAGCCACCAAAACGGCACATATTTTGCATGTTGTAAAAAGAAGCAATAGGTCCCCTTTAAGTAAAATCATGATAAAAATATTTTGAACCATAATGTGCATTGAAGAGAATTTGATTTGAAAAATTGGCAACTTTCTCAATATTTAGATTTTTTGAACACTCAGGTTGCAGATTTTCATATAGTTGTGTCTCTGTCAAATATTGTCCTATCCTAACAAACATACGTCAATGGAAACAATATTTATTCAACTTTCAGATAATGCATAAATATCAGTTTCCAAAAATTGACACTTAAGACTGGTTATGTAGTCCAGTGTCACATGAGCCTTCAGAAATCATTTTGAAACAGTATTAAAAACACTTAATATTGGTTTTAAACAACACATACATTTTGTCAGATCTAGGCAGTTGAAAATTACACCATTTTTTTTAACTTATTTTTATTAAAGAATACAGCATTGCATAGAGTATGATACAGTGTAATTTCTAGCTACCATAAAGCATTTTTAAATAGTAATCTTGTTTAACACTTTACTGTAAATGTCTGTACGGTCAATTTTGACCAATTTAAAGCATCCCTAAATTGCAATAATGCATGCTGAATAAAAGTATTAATATATTTTCAAAAATGGTGTACAGTGGCGCCAATGGCCTAGTGGTCAGTGTGCCGACATGTAGCGTAACTGCCCTGTGGGCGCCCCCAGTTCGAGTACTGATTCACTGACCTTTTCCAATCCCATCCCTCTCTCTCTACAACTTCAATTTCGTGTAAATATATACTGTCTTACCATAATAATAATGAAAAACATTTAACAGTATTAAATAAAACTGAAGTATGCATATTTTTAGCACTCAATTAATTTTACTGCATAAACACTGTATTTTAGTGACCACAGTATAGTGCTGGTTAAAACAGCAGTTATATTTATTTTAAAGTCAAAACTACAAGTGTAAAATTGCATTTAATTTAATTGCACTTAAATTAATATTTACAGACAACATCCCACTGGACAGAAAAACATCTCCAGTTTCCAGCATTTCAAAGATTTTTTTTCTTGCGAGACAGACTCAATATGAGATTCAAAGATTTACCAAAGCATGACAAGGTCAACATAAAATGTATATATTGTATTTTTCCTACTATATACTTTTAAAATAGCAAAAAAATAAATTTCCTACCTTCAAATAAGGTGTCATGCCCTCTTCCAAAGCCAATGAGGAATGTGATTAGCCAGATACCAACAACCCAATGCATTTTGATGTGCCAAATGCTTGCTTCTTGATTTTAAAAAAACACACTAAGTCATGGTGAATGTAACAGGTTGCTCTATGAGCTCCACACATACACACACACACACAAACACACTCTCTGTGAGAAGGCAAACCTCTCTGACACCTGCTTCTCTCTTCCACATCTTTCCAGACGCCCATCTTCTCCCTTGAGGCTGCTTTAAACCAAAAGACTTCTGTAACAACAGTAGACAATCAATGGCATGTTTAAAAAGCAATTTACTAACTATTACAGTATGATTTTTTTTTATATGTATTGAATTTTTATCTGTTAGATGATGCAAAGCTGGGAATAAATAATCAGTTTGACTGGAGTTTCCAGAATAAAGGGGAGAAATGATGCTTATTATAAACAAGAATGACTATATGTTAATTGATTTAGCATCTTACCAAACATTTTAGGCTTTAGTCCCTAATGATGCTCTTTGTGCTCACTATTATGACTTATGTCGAGTCCTGTTGAATTATTATTGTTATTTTGTATTGACACGAGTAAGAATGGTGCCATGATTAAAGCAGTTTGCTGAGAATTAGCTGTGCACACAATGTTCAGCCATTGAGAACATGCTACAAGTCGTAAATACTGCACAGACATTCACACACACATACGGACAGCAGATTATCAGCGGCCAGGCTGGCATTTGGATAAATCTAGTAGCTAATTAATGTGGTGTGAAAAATAGCCTAATTAAAGAATGTCAGTGTTATGCGCTCACCGAGTGACTAATGTGTTCTCATGCAGAGAGCAGGAGTGCACAGCGTACCGTGTGCTTGAGAAAATACTGAGGGGATCATAATTCAACACGCTATTCATCAAAAAAATAGACTGAGGAGAAGAAATCAAGTTTAAAGTCGGCATGAAATCAAAATGTACTCTTCTTATTTTTAAATATATAGAGAAGTGCTTGTTATAAACAATGCATCTGTGCACTTCATTATTCTCAAAACAAACTTGCTTCACTTCTGGATAGGGTTGCACCAGCTGCTCGTAAGTTCTTTCTTAAACTGGAACGTAAAAGCCACACTGGAGGCTTAGTAACTACTAGCTAGTTTGTACCTAAATTTGTTCTTACTTCAGTCGCAACACATGCTCTTAGGGTAAACCGTAGTTAGTAGGTCGTAAGCTCTCCATAAAGTCATGCGTAGTCTCATTGAATGACGTAATATCCGATAAAAAGCATTTACATCGTTAAACTGCTTTACAATTCTGCAACTAATGCGTCTATGTATAACTGTCCTATGACAATTAAATGATAAATTACATTTTTATAGCACATTACATTACAGTCAGTCGCTAATAACAGACGACGCACATACCTGCATCGCGAGCCGTGAATGCACGCGAAATACAAATGAAGCTTGAATTTTTTTTTTATGCTACACGTGAAAGAGAAAAGAGCAGGAAGAAGAACTCAGTCATGAAGAAATTTTCGTTTTAATTGATGGATACAATAAACTCTTCTTTCACAAACCGAAAAATGCAAGATTTTGGAGGAAAATATGGCTGTGAGCAGCGGGAGATCATTCTTCGTTATCAGCGCGAGTTCCTCTATGTAAACTAATCGCACCGTCTTCTCTTTTCTACATGGGGGAGGCTGCTGTAAATATTTAGTTGGAACGTAGCGTTACGTTTAAATCAAGTTCAGTAGAGATACACATGTAAGAATGAAAATTATTATATCCATTTGTTTATATGGCAAAACATGTCTTTTTCGCCAAGAAGGTCCATACTGACTTCAAAGGCAGATACTGATAAGATCAGGGCCTGGTGTGTGGACTTTGGGGGTTTTACGATGTGGTCACATGTTGATTGGTCAGTTTGAATGTCTCACCATTTGGGCTTTGTTCACATGGTCAAGAGAGATACAAAAGGGTTGGTAAAACTTTGCTCTGGCTCTTTTCCTGCTCTGCGGTGCTCTTTTCTTGCTCTGCGGTACTTTTTCCTGCTCTGCGCTTTTCTGGCTTGTCCTCTCCAGCTCTGGAGGCTATCTTCTCTTACTATACTGCTATCAGGCTCTGTCTTTGGGGCCTACTTTCTTTCTCTCTCTCTCTCCCTCCCCTGTCTCTGCCTCTCTCAGGTAACTTTATTTTATATTTAAGCTGGGTACAATTTATGTCATGTTTTCTCATCATTTCATTTTTGATCATGTTATACAGTTATTTTTGTAACTAATTCAGTTGTAACCATAGAGAATTATTGTTATTAAATCATTATATTTCAAGTATTTGTGAATTACTTTTGATTTAACGTCAACACCTAATTGCTCCATATTGCAATACAATACAATCACATAACAGCAATGCTCTCCCACATTTTTAGCTATTAATACTGCCCTTATTTCCGTTTTTGGTATAAGATTACAGAAGGATGGTTTGACTAGAAATGTACAGTTTTCACCATCATACTGATAACTTTTTAGTCATTTGGTAAACTACAGTTCGAACCGCTGTAGCTAAAAAATACCATTCCTTACACACAAAAATATTTAGTAGTGCGTAAATTGTAACTTAGAGTCCCTTTAAGTCACAACTAGGCTACGTTTTAACTTACGCACTGCTGGTGCAACTGGCCCTAGGTCACATGGAATGCCTTCAGGGCGGGGCTATCAGTCCTTTAGGGCGGGGCTATCAGGGCGTGTCTCGTGTCTTTTGTACGTTTGTCAAACTTTCTTAATTTTGTTAGCAAAGCCCATCTTCCAACAATCCAATAGATTCTTAAAAGACCTAATCATGCAACACCCTACATGTTTTTTCTCTTTTCAGGAGCGTACATCACAATATGGGACAAAATCATAACTTCCGTTTCATGCTGACTTTAAATATACTGTAGAAAATATGTTTTCCTTTGTTAGTTTCTTTTAAAGAGTGAAAATATGATATTGCGACCAATCAATGCATTAATTTCAAGAGTTCACACTTAGCTGAGGATTGGTCATAAAGCTTGTTTGGCATGCTGTCCCGGGAGAGAGCCCTGAGCTCATAGATCCTCAAGCCCGGGGCTCCCTCCTGTTTGCAAGGCGAGAGGGGAGTTTGAGCCCAGGTAGATCTCGAGAACTCCCCTGCTGTAGTAGCGAATGAACAGATAGTGATTGCTCTTGAGATGACTACTTACTAGGAGCATGTCTATGATGCCGATTTGGATTAGTCAATTAACTTAAGTTGCATGTTTTTAGACGGTGGGAGGAAACCGGGGAACCCGGTGGAAACCCACGTGAGCACGGGGAGAACGTGTAAACTCCACACAGAAACGTCGGCTGGCTTGGTAACGACTAGAATCAGTGACGTTCTTGTTGTGAGGCAACAGTGCTAACCACTGGGCCACCGTGCCAGCCATCTAGGAAAGGAGGGTGGGGGTGGAAGGGGGGATTCTTCAAAACGAAGATGGCTGTGATACGAAACTTAGGGTATTTATAGTGGCTTAGGAATCGTCTGATTGGTGAATCATGAATTGGATAATGCGGGACCAGCCGCAGCAATCATAAGCACGTGATCCTCTCGAAATTAGTTTATAAATAAACTTCACTTAAAAAACAGCAAGCAATATTGACAGAATGTGAAGTGCGCTCGTTTTTGCGACTGTTTTAAAACCTCCAATTCAGTTGACTATGGATGAAACTACGAATAATAAACAGCAGAAAACGGTCAAAGTACATGTTATACATAAAAGATTTAATATAATAAGATAATACCGGTTTGCAACATCAAGCAGCATAACAAGCTGTTTTTAACGTCTAAAAACCGTCTAAGAAGTGAGACCGGAAGTCTTGAGCTAAAAAAAGATTCCAATGGATGCGTCCGCTCGTACGTGAATATAGTAAAAGTATAATTAAAATATATTGAAAGTATACGAGTGTACAAGACATTTCCTTGACTTTGAAGATACTTTAGGCTTTTCATATTTATTTTTTCACAAATCGAAGCCCTGAGTATCGGGCATGCAGTTTTCCTACACAAACATTACAAACCCACGTGACAGCGTTCAAATCACTGTGTTCAAATCTTACATCTTGGCGTGTGCACAGGTAAATGCATTTTAAGTCTCCCATAGGAAAATATAATGAGCGCAACGTCCCGTGACACTTTGACAAACCTTATAAATCATATCATTTTAATTAGTTTCAGAGGGGAGGAACTCAGATCTTCTAGAATCAGGGCTATATGTCCAATTATTATTAGTTATTTGCCTTAATGAGCATGCACATATCACATATGGTGTTTTATAGCATAGATATATATCATATGCACCTTAGGCTAATTAAAGTCTTTCAGGGCATTACAGTGTGATTATTTACATGTGCCACAAATTAAATCGGAAAATGCGATTATTAGTGCTGAAACTATTAATGATTTTCTAATTGATTAAAATGTTTTTTATTAATCAGATGAAATTGGTTTTATTTAATGAGCCGATATTTTAAATTGAAAAGTCACTCTATTAATGTCTCTCCTTTTTTTGCAAATCAAATGCATTATTGTGTGCGAATAATAAATAAACAGAAGAACACATTTTGGATAGCACTTTAATTTTTTATTTTTGCAACTTTGCTATTAAATATTTGAATCAACAACAGGAACACATTGGTTAAATCAGCTGCGTTTAGACCTGGGCCTGGAGAAATCATTGGAAAAAATATATTTAATTATCAAAGCACGGTGGCGCAGTGGGTAGCGCTTTCGCCTCACAGCAAGACTAGGCTAGTTCGAGCCTAGGCTGGGTCAGTTGGCATTTCTGTGTGGAGTTTGCATGTTCTCCCTGTGTTCATGTGGGTTTCCTCCAGGTGCTCCGGTTTCCAAAGTCCAAAGACATGCGCTATAGGTGAATTGGTATGAGTGCTATAGGTATGAGTTTGAATGAGTGTGTATGTTTCTCAGTACTGGGTTGCAGCTGGAAGGGCATCTGCTGTGTAAAACATATGCTGGATAAGTTGGCGGTTCATTCCGCTGTGGCGACCCCAGATTAATAAAGGGACTAAGCCGAAAAGAAAATGAATGAATGAATGAATGAATTCAAAGCAGTTAAGAAGTGATTTAATTAATAAAAGAAAATAACAGGCGTCACGGTGGCGCAGTGGGTAGCACGATTGCCTCACAGCAAGAAGGTTGCTGGTTCGAGCCTTGGGTAGGTCAATTGGCATTTCTGTGTAGAGTTTGCATATTCTTCCTCTGTTCGCATTGGTTTCCTCCGGGTGCTCCGGTTTCCCCCACAAGTTCAAAGACATGCGCTACAGGTGAATTGGGTAATCTAAATTGTCTGTAGTGTATGTGTGTGAATAAGTGTGTATGGATGTTTCCCAGTGATGGGTTGCAGCTGGAAGGGCATCCGCTGCGCAAAACATATGCTTGGATAAGTTGGCGGTTCATTCCGCTGTGGCGACCCCAGATTAATAAAGGGACTAAGCCGAAAAGAAAATTAATAAATATATGAAGAAAATATATTTGGCATTTATTTGCATAAATTGTCCATATTGTATGAGTGATGGGTTGCAGCTGGAAGGGAATTCGCTGCGCGAAACATATGCTGGATAAGTTGGCGGTTCATTCTGCTGTGGCGACCCCAGATTAATAAAGGGACTAAGCCGAAAAGAAAATGAATAAATATATATTTACACAGATTGACATAAGTTAATAAAAAGACTGAATGATGGGCTTCAGTTTTCATTCAGGAAAACAAAATACTATGGAAGTCAATGTGTGCCTGCAACCAGCATTCTTCAAAATAACCTCTTTTACAAGTGAAGGGTGAGTAAATGATGACAGAATTTTCACTTTTTGGATTAACTATCCATTATAAAGGTAATATTTTGTTTTGAAAATGGTATTGGTGTTTAAAATATAATGTAATTTAGAGCATTTATTTGCATAAAATAAAAGTGTACAATGCTTTTAGGCGTTTATATAATTTTTTAGACAACAAAAAGTATGTACAGTGTGTGATAAATGATCAAATCTGCGGCTCCTCGGCATCTAAAAGTTTGAAAACTCCTGGCTCAAATGCTCACTTGCAGGAGCTGATTTCTATATGCACACTCAGAGTAAAACGCCACCTGTCTCTTTAACGCGTGTGTGCATACGTGCAAACATATCTCCGCTGTTTATCAGTCCGTCATCCTCCGCTCATTTCCTCCGTGCCCGCCCACAGTTCACGCGGCAGCCAATCGGAGAGCAGCACACGTGACGAGCGCTCATAGCGATGACCTCATCCCTGGAGTGGGATGACGTCAAATACAAGATGGATGGAATCACGACTGCTTCATGTTCAACGCAACTCTGAAACAAAGTCCAGTGTTGGAGCACCGCGGCGCCCAAAGCCACCCAGCCAGGGTGAGTCTAAATCCTCAACAACTTTATTTCGTCGTCTATTTGAAGTAGTTGGATGTTGTTTGGGTAAAAGCGGTGTTTCCTGACGTAACGCCGAGGAGATTTTCTCGCTCTCACTCTCTCACCAGCCTGTTGTGCAGGATGCGACGTCTGCGCAGTTGGTGACAGAGTATGTGTGTGTGTGTGTGTGTGTGTGCGTGCGTGCGCGCGCGCGCAGACTCGTGTTCTCGTCGCTTCATTACTGATCTTCTGAATAGTGAAGAAACGCAACCGGTTGCTTGTGTTTTGTGACGTGTTTAATAATGTGCCCTCAGTTTGGCAGCGCAGAATCAACAAATGGTTTTATTTGAGATCATGACTTAAGCAGGGTTATGCTGCGAAATTATGTCGGTTGCAAATCTAAACATACCCACGCCTCGTTTTCATGAGCGAATTGTCCCATAAAACCAACTGTAACTAACGTTAGACATGATGTAATCAGCATTCGCTGTGCGCATGCGCAGACACTGGACAGGCCGCTAACTGTGTTTTACGCTTTAATTTGATTGTCATAATGTAATAATGCGTTGTTTATATTGTGCACATGAGATTAATATGCATGTTTTTGGTGTATCTACATGTTAAACTTTATTTTGTGCAACAGTTTTATCAAAAGAAATAAAACAAAAACACTCTTTTTAAATGCATATTTTGTAAGACGTGATTTTTGTTTACATGTGTGTTATAGAGTAAATTATTAGTATTGATAATCATTTAAAATTGTAATGCATGATCAACGTGGGACTACTTAAATCTCAATTTCAATAATAATATAGTTTGTACATTCCAAATTGCATAAATTGATAATAAAAATGGATCTATTATGAATGAACATGAAATAACAATGCACTATGTATTTACAGATGAAATTGCCTTGTGCATTAAAGGGGTAGTTCACCCATTAATAATATTTGATGTTTAATTACTCACCCTCTGGCCATCCAAGATGTTGGTGACTTTTGTTCTCAGTCATATTAAAAAAGATTTTTTAGCTGAAATATGATCCTTGTTGATACAGAACAACACAGCTACTGCCACTTTGAGACCCACCCTTAAAAAACCCAACTGTGACTATTGCTAATACATTAAGGTAATTTGAAGTAAAACAATTAAAACAATGTTTTTTATTGTTTTTTTTTTTTAACACTATACTACTTTATTGTACTTTTTTTTTGATGAAAGCCACTGACTTGGAAAGCCAAAGAATGAGTAAAATAACAGAAACTGTTAGTTTTGGGGCATCCTATCTCTTTATGTAAAGTGAAAGAAATTACAGAATTATAAAGTGTTCCAAGATTATATTAATGGAGCTTATTTTAAATCTCAGTTGTAACAAATTTGTGATGTCACTAAATCTGTGTTTTTAATTTTACTCTCCTTCACAGCCAAAATGGATAGCCTGGGGCACTACTGTAACCCTGCCCATGGTATTTCACTGCTGGGTTCCCTCAACGAGCAGCGCTTGAAAGGCCAGCTCTGTGATGTCGTGTTGTTAGTGGGTGATCAACAGTACCAGGCCCATAAAAGCATCCTTGCAGCCTGCAGTGAGTATTTCCAGTCTGTGTTCTCCAGAAGGGACTCGGAGAACCGATCCATTGTTCAGCTTGACTTCTGTGAGCCCGATGCTTTTGAGATTGTGCTAAACTACATCTACTCCTCGTCTCTGTTTGTGGAGAAATGTAGCCTGGCGGCCATACAGGAGCTGGGATACAGCCTCGGCATTCCTTTTCTAACCAACATTATGTCTGTAAGACCTCAGGCGTCATACTGTGTGTCAAGAAAACGGATTTCAGCTTCTGAGGAGGAGGATGGCACCTATCAAAAGAGAAGCGTTATTGTACATCAAGGTCAGGGAGATCAGTACGACACTGATGTGTTTCAGAGGAAAAGTTTGAGTCTTCAGGGAAAATTATTTAAGCAGGTCACAGAGCATCCCGCACACAGTTTCAGTGACCAGAGCCTATCCTCAGGACAAATCAAACCAAATGAAAAAGAGACTAACTGTACCTCCAACAGCAGACATTCAAACAACAACACAGTCGATGGCAGCTGTGGATCTATCATCTCCTCTCCAACATCCATACTGAGGCATCGGACCGAATACCGACCGCCATCTATGAGACCACAACTAACATCCTCTGTGTCATTCAGTGAGTCAGTACAGCATGCTAGTCTACAATCAGATCAATCTGATGGAGCCATGGATGGAAGAATGGAGACATTGCATGATTCCAGACCAGTGGGTGAGCATCAAGGTCTACGGAGTCAAACCGTAGACCGGAGTGGGCCACTTATTAAAAGTCTGCTACGCAGATCATTGTCCATGGATAGCCCTGTTCCAGTTTTTTCTCCAGCACTGGAACTAAAAGACTCACAAAGTCGAGAACAATCTGTTGTCAAGTTAATGCCCACATTAGCAAGGTCGCCCCCTCCTGAACTTGTGGATCAGGTGTCAAAAGATATGCCGCTTCTTCTCAGGTCGAGATATCCAATTGTGTCAGAAGGTACTCAAACCAACCAACACAGAATTAAAGCAGAGCCCAGCAGTCCCCTTGCTGACCCTTCTGAAATTGTCCGCATTACTGTTGGAGACAATCTGCCGGTGAATTTTAAAGACTTTCAAGCAAACTATGATGAAGGTCCCAGAGGGTATTTCACTGCCTCTGTGAAGAGAAAGAGTAAGATGGATGGTAGTTACATGCCTTTTAAGAGATCCAGGTCTGTTAATGAGCACCATCTGTTGCATCAGGAGACCACATTAGATGAAGCACCTTACAATTCCAACATGGACAGTAGTACTGAGGAACCCGGAGAACTTCGGCCAAACAAAATGTTTAAGTGCTGGAACTGCCTGAAGGTTTTCAGATCAAACGCGGGTCTTTATCGCCACGTGAATATGTACCACAATCCAGAGAAGCCGTACGCTTGTGACATCTGCCACAAACGCTTTCATACAAACTTCAAGGTCTGGACTCACTGCCAAACCCAGCATGGCGTGGTGCAAAATCCTGCACCCTCGTCCAGTTCCTACTCGGTCCTGGATGAGAAGTTTCAGAGGAAGCTAATCGATATTGTCAGAGAGCGGGAGATTAAAAAAGCCTTGATTATGAAGCTCAGGAGAACCAAGCAAGGCCTGCAGTCGCAAACCTTTGGCAGGAAAAGCAGGCGATCAAGGTCATACGGGTGCCCCTTCTGTGGAAAAATGTTTTTTTTCCAGTCGCACTTAAAGCTCCACATGAAGGGTCACTCCACCGAACAGGCTAACCTTGACACTGATCCCGAAAAAGACCTTCAATATAAACAGCAGCAGCTGCCACATTTTAAAGAAAGCCAAGACAAGGATGCTTTTTCTTGCCGGCTTTGCAATGAGAAACTCCCTACTTTGACTGAATTAGAAGACCATGAGCGCGCTTGCAGGTATGCAACTGTCTGTCCATACTGTGGGCTTCGATTCTCCAACACTGTGGTCAAGAAAGACCACGAAGCACACTGCAAGTACAAAAAGCTGACCTGCCTTGAGTGTATGCGCACCTTTAAGTCTTCTTTCAGCATATGGCGTCATCAGGTGGAGGTTCACAATCACAATATGATGAGTGTGAAGGAGCAGTTGACTCTCAGTCTCCAGGAAAGCAATAACAATGAATCATCCAATGCTCTCGGAGTTCCTCCTCCTCAGGAGTTGATACGTGACCCAAGGGAGGAAACGGCGTACAGCGACTCCTCAGTTCCACCCATGTATGATTCAGAAGACTCATCATCCTATGTCCCAGAAGACTTGAGTGCTCATGGTCAAGGGGAGTTGCAGGTTAAAGAGGAACCTCAAGAGGAAGCAGTGTCAGCTAAGGATAATGTGAGTGGTGCTTCTATCGGACCTGAAGAACCAGGGGTTTGGCCTTGTGAGAAGTGTGGGAAGCTTTTCAGCACCCACAAAGACCTGGAACGACATCAGGAACTGCTTTGCCACATCAAACCCTTCATCTGCCACATATGTCACAAAGCATTCAGGACCAACTTCCGCCTCTGGAGCCACTACCAGTCCCACATGTCCACATCTGAAGAGCCAGGGATGAGAGAGATCGACAGGCCTCCATCTTCTCCATCTCCTTCTCCACCTCTTACTATTTCCATCCCAGAGCCTTCATCTTCTCAAGAACCTCCACTCAAAGCGACCCGATCTGGGGTGGACACCTCAGAGGACGAACCAAGAGGCTCAGCATCACCATCAACCAAAATAAAGAAGGCAGAGCAGGACAAGAATGGTGACAACGAGCCTGGTGAACAATCTCACGACAAGTCCGACAGCACAGACAAAACGACCACCCCTCAGGAATCCGACACTCTATTTTACCATGCCCCAACCCTCTCCGCACTCACTTTTAAACGGCAGTACATGTGCAAATTCTGTCACCGGACTTTTAAGACCGCTTTCAGTCTATGGAGTCACGAGCAGAGCCATACGTAAAAGTTGCACATTTGTAGCCCTAACCATTGGATTCGACTAACTCACAGTCTAAACCCAGGGATTTATTATTAGCATCATACTGAATACTCCTTCTTTCTGTTTACAGTATTCAGACTGTCAGAGTTACCTTGGATTGCATGCCAAGAGTTGCATTTCCGTGTATTATAAAGTTTATTGAAAGACTGTTATAAATGAAACAGATTTATTTCACCTCAAGTACTCTTGGATATAGATTATTGCAAACAAACAATGTGTGATTTCCTTCTCTTGGGGATTGTTACGCAGGAGACGTATACATTTCTTGTTTTAGTGGCCTTTATACTGTTATTTAGCACTTTTTGAGCAATTCCAAATAAATATTGTTCTCTATTAAAAGCACAGGCTGGTGTAGACATTGGAGAAGTTAGAAAAGAAAGATCAAATTGAAATGAACTAAATCGCTCATTGCTAGCCTAAAACGATAGCTGTACTGTTCATTTAATTAATGTTTTCATTTAATTTGGAAATAAAGCTTTGTAGACTTTTCTGTTACATGCCCAATCCAGCCCCCTGCCTACATTGCTAGAGCTATTTGATTGTTTAATAAAACATTATTTAATGTGTTTGAATCACATAACAAGCAGAGGAAATGGTATCAAACTCAATGAACATTAAGGAAACATGCTTTTAATTTAATTTCGACATTGCTAGTTGTATTTTTTATTTTATTTTAAGAGTATTCTGTTCACGTGTTTCTTGCCAGTTACGTAGACTCTCATGGTTTTTCTGTTGTGGATAATATTCAGTGATTGTATTGAACAAATAGAAGGCTTTATATGTACAAATGGCAGGTTTTGGAGTGATTATGTTCTTTAAGCAGTTTAGTGTGTGCCTGCGATGTGGATCTTCTAATACTTTTATTGTACAGGACATGCAGTATATGTGGGAATTGCTTCTCATAAATGTGTAGAGATGAAGTTCAATTAGATTTTCACACTGTATCGGTACTGTATCAGTACATTGTGAGCTGTAGCGTAAGCTCAACTTACCAGAACTCAGTACTCAGTGATTAATGAAGTCTTGATGCAATGGTTGGACATTCCTGATGTTTGGTTGAACTTTTCTGTGACGGTATGACCCAGAGAAGATCTTTATTCTAAAATATGAAAGCACAAAAGCAACAATCTTATTTCTTGGTATACTTTTTCCTCATATTTAGCAACTATTAATGAATTAAGTAAAAGTCTTCTTCCCTTATATTAGGGGATGTTTGGCTTGGCAAGCTTGTGGCCTTTGTTAAGAACAAAATCAAATTATGTTGCTTGCTCTCTGCATTTTCCATTAGCTACTGTCATTTAATCTATATTAAGATGAATAAAGCAGTAATACATTCCTTCCTAACTTATTTTTTCTCCCCCCCCAAAAAGGTATTGATATATTTCTGAGTTGGCTACTTCTCAGGATAGTAATCTAGTTTGCAGTTACTTTCGTCCCCAGTATTAGGACACTATCAGCTTTTTGTTAAGGTTAAACGAGATCAATGTGTCCTGATGACAAAATAACTTTAACTGAAAGATTGTTCGACGTTGAATGAATAACGGTGATGACAGAACGGAACATTTAATCCTCAAAATACATCTTTGTTTGTACAACATTTGCTCTGTTTTATGAAAAAATTATATCTTTTGGTATTCCTGTGGTATCACTGCAATAACTAATATTTGTAAGCACTTGAATTGTTCTAATGTGGCTTTAAAAACTGTATCAGTTTTTGTGTTAAAGCATTTTCTACTGTTTTCCGTGCTTGCTTTCTAAAAATAAATATCAATACTGTGCAACTGAAATGGTATTTGTTTTTATCAACCGTAATTTGGACCTGGTGTTAATTACAAAATTAACAAACAGCGTGGTCGGTGGTAAAATAACCACTTCCTCTTGTCTTTTTTTGTTAAACCATATAAATAGTGTGAAATATATTTTTAATGGGAGCTAAAGCCAGCGCCTATCCAAATACTGACACTTGTCTAATTAAATAACATATTTCCTGCATTTAGCCCGACGGTGTGTGTAGAACTTTTCATTACTCGACTGGACATGGTTATAGTGTACTTTGCATTCAAATCAACCTCTAAACGCATCCTCAGCAGTTGCTATAATAGACGACCCAATAAAGCAATTGTGGTGCTTCTAATTAATATATAACACCAAATTATAGGTCACCTCTGATTAAAATGAAGTTACAGTGGAATGTCTGGCTTGACATCTTTTGATTTTGGGACAGGTAGGTTCCAGAATGTGATGCATGTCTAAATGGGCTTTACATCAAATACTGCTCTCTGTGGATTTAATGGCCGCAGTTTGGCGTCTTGTGCTCTTACGGTTGAACACACACACACAATCTCAAATCAACAAAACCCCAAGTGTGGGTATCCGACGTCATTTGGAGCAGGAACCATGCAGACATGACACCACACCGTGTTTTTTAGAGAATCAAATGACTAGCTTACGAAGTAATACTATGAACATGCATATATGTTTTAAGAAATACTTCTCTAACTGTTTTTGGTCAAAGTTTGTGGATGTTTTATTTATTTTTTTATTCAATTTGGCTCACAAACAATTTGTTTAAGAGGAGAGGGTGGGGTTAGTGATCTATACTGCAGCCGCCACCAGGGGGTGATCAAAATGTTTTGGCTTCACTTTTCCGGACATCTGACACGTGTGCAAAGTAATAAACACGTAATACACGTGCATGATGACAGTGTTCACAAAATCATTTTTTGTTGTTCTGTACACAGAATAACAGTATTTTTTTCTAAAACTTTGCATTTTCAGGCCCTCAGATAAAATGAGTATTGTTTAGTATTGTCATGTAAATGAACGGCCTAAAAAAGTGCAAGCTGTTGAAAATTATACAATTTACATCTTATGTAAACGGCAAAATGTGATTTTGTGAAAACTGGCATAATGAAAATGCATATTCTGCCTATAGTCACCATTTGACCAAAGAAACGAAAGGGGGGTGGGGGGGAAATGCTGGATTAAAGGAACAAATAAGCGCAGGTGAATATTGTTTCTTTACAAAGTGGCATCGCCATCTTCTGGCCTGACATGTATTATACAGCACTTTAATCATGGGGATTGTTAAAGGCCATAAGTTGCATGTTAAACTTTTCAAAAATAAAATTCTGTTTGTAGTACATCACGGTCATGAAAGTGGTGTAGATGTCCATCAGTGGTGTAGATGTCACCATCAGATGTCCTGTGATGGTGAATTTTATCAAACTTTTCTCAAGAACTGTAACACACATTGTTCGGGACATAAGTTGTTTGGGACATACCAAGCTGACCTTTGGCCGTCGATGAGCATCTATCAGGCTAAACTGTAAAAAATGTTTCCGTATTTTGTAATTCACAAGTGGCAAGTGGCTTTTCTGGCAAAAAGAATGGCTGAAAGAGATGTATACTTATTAAGGGCTTGGCAATGGTATTGCTTAGTGTTCAATTTACTTAAATTGTGTGTTTTTGGACTGTGGGAGGAAACTGGAGAACCCGGGGAAAACCCACGTGAGCACGGGGAGAACAAGCAAACTCCGCACAGAAATGTCGACTAGTTTAGTTGGGACTTTAACCAGAGACATTCTTGCTGTGAGGCGACAGTGCTAATCACTGGGCCACCATGTCGCTCATCTGGGAAGGAGGAGGAGTAGTAGGGGTGGGTGGGGGGAGTTCTTCAAGACGAAGGTACTGCGATAAGAGAACTCTGGTTATTTATGGTGATCTAGGAATCATCCGATTGGTGAATCAATTGCGAGCTAATGCGGGCCAGCTGTAAGCAATCATAAGCACGTGATCCTCTCGAAATTAGTTTATAAATAAACTTCACTTTGTTTGCTGTGTTCTACATGTCACGTCTCGTCAGGCTCACGTTATCAGGGAGTTTGCATGTAGAATCAGTGTTGGCCATTGGTGTAAAAAACACAGATTGCTCAGAAATACTGTGAAAATGGTATGTAAACACTGCTTTGTTTATGGTATTTATGTGTGCAGCACTAGTTCTGGTTTCCCTTTGTGGAATGACAATAGATACTTCCCACTGCAGGTGTGGGAAAAACACACAGGCGCAGGAAATATGCTCTGTATTTAGTGGACTGTCATCCGTTTGGTGTGTTTACATACAGCTTTTAAGTCCAGAGAGTACTGGTTTTTGTGACCACTAGTTTTTTGGTGCGCTTATAGTCAAGTTTGTGAGGATAACAAAACTTGTGACAAACAATGATATCATTTTGATCACATAATTATATTTTATTATAAAAACAGCAACAAAAGTATCCAACTAAATAATATGCATATTTCAATTAGCTGATGCAGAGATGCCATTATCATACAGAAAAAGTCAAGTGAATTTATTTGAGATCCCACTGAGGAACAATGCAATGTGACTGTTATATTACAAGTAGATAATCATAGGAGGCGTTCATTCACAAGGCCAGTGTGTCTTTAATCAGCCTCCTCATGGTGGTGCTCACTGACGTGCCAAGCGAATCCGTGATCTGGTATGTGATCTTATATAGGTACGGCTGGACATCTTTCAGACTGGTATCGAACACGTTGTCCACCTCGGACTGTGTGGGCATTTTGGGGAGATACTCGTGCCGGTTTATCACCTCCACGATGTTGATGACTTTCTCCCCGAGCTTCTCTCCAACTTTCTCCCTGCAGATCTGACGCTCCTGTTCATTTGCCAAATTCACCACGTTTACTTTAATGCTCCAGACTTCCCACGGGATGCACTCGTCTGAAAAGGGCCAGCGTGACTTCTTCTTCTGGTAGAACTCCAGTGAGATCTGACCCATGCCGTCGCTGCCCGAATTGCCAAGAGCATCCTGTGAAGAACGACATGGGTGTGGTTATAAAATGAGTACATTCACGATAATAGGAATTCTGGAATTTTATTAAAACGTCTGGAATATTTTTGTTATATACTTTCTATTTATTTTTCTATATATTTTATAGCTTTTATTCAGGTGTAAATGTAAATGTTGGTCAGTAAATATCATTCGTATTAAAGAAAATTACTGGCAAAAACAACAGTACACAAATATGTAAAAAAAGTTTACATTTTGAAATTATTGATTTTATGTTAGTTTAGTTTATTAGTTTTAGTTATTTTAATTAGTGCTGGGCAAAGATTAATCGTGATTAAATCGCATCCAAAATAAAAGTTTGTTTTGACATAATATATGTGTGTGTACTGTGTATATTTATGATGCATATATAAATCCACACACGCATGATTATATTAGAGAAAATGTTTATTTATATTTAGATATAAAATACTAATATTATCTATAAATTGAAATAAATATGCAACAAAATTGTTTTGTATATAATAAAACTGGCTAAAATAAAACATAATATAAATAACGTAATAAAAAACTGTTTTGTAGATGGAAATCGAGACAATCCTGTCTCGGGGGTCTACAGACAATTCCTTTGTCTTCATGCTTAGTTTGAGCTTTGACATGCACTGTCAACCCTGGGACCTTATATAGACAGGTGTATGCCTTTTCAAATCATGTCCAATCAACTGACTTTACCACAGGTGAACTCCAGTTAAGCTGCTGAAACATCTCAAGAATGAACAGCAGAATGACAGAATGTCATCAACAGAATGTACCTGAGCTCAATTTAGAGCTTCACAGCAAAGGCTGTGAACACTTATGTACATGTGATTTTTCAGGTTTTTTTATTGGTAATAAATTTTGCAACAATTTCAAAAAATCTTTCTTCACATTCTTCAAATTTAATCTATTTTGGAATAAGGTGGAAAAAAATGTGGAAAAAGTGAAGCGCTATCAATACTTTCCAGATGCACTGTATTTGTACAGTTTTAGTTGCTATATGTCCAAACGGTGTTAACGGAACAATATTTAAATAAATAACACATACAGTTAAAGTCAGAATTATTAGCCCTCCTGTATATTTTTTCCCCAATTTCTGTTTGACGGAGACTATTTTTACACATTTCCAAACGCAATAGTTTTAATAACTAATTTCAAATAACTGATTTATTTTATCTTTGCCATGATGACAATAAATAACATTTTACAAGATGTTTTTCAGGATACCAGTATTCAGCTTAAAGTGCAATTTAAAGGTTTAATTAGGTAGGTTAGGGTAATTAAGCAAATCATTGTATAATGATGGTTTGTTCTGTAGACAATTAAAATATATATATTGTTAAAGGTGCTAATAATATTGACCTTAAAATTGCTTTAAAAAAATAAAAACTGCTTTATTCTAGACAAAATAAAACAAATAAGACTTTCTCCAGAAGAAAAAATTATTATAGGAAATACTGTGAAAAATTGTTTGCTCTGTTAAACATCATTTGGGAAATTATTGATAAGAAAAGAAAATTCACAGAAGGGATAATGATTTTGACTGAATTTCGCATTTTAACAATACTAGACTTCCCTGAAGTGATGTGATAAATTCATTACCTTAAACTCGGCCACCGCTTTCCTGATGACCCTGTCCAGCTCGTCTGAAGACACTCGCACGAAAGTGAAGTCAATGAAGTCGCAGTCCACGTCCTGGGTGCCCACAGTGCCAATGGAGTAGGTGCCCTCCTTTTTGTAGTGAAATTTGCCCGTGCTGCGGTGCAAGAGGATCGTGTGCAGGAGGCCCAGCATGGCTTCATCCACCTGCCGACCCTCCACAGACACTTCCAGCACCTCTGACCGACAATTCATGACAATAATACACTTCTACAGCTGTTAAAACAAAAGGCCTTTCTGCTGATCTGAGCTCAGCTGTATCAAACACACTGAGCTTGTCAACACTGCTTCTAAACAGCGACGATAGACTAACTGATACAGCGGGGGGAAATGAGGTTAACATAAAAATACGTTTTTAATAATGTTATTGTGAAAATTAAATGTAATTTAAGCCACTAAAGAGCGTTTATATAACATGTCTACCTGATTTGTGAAATGTCGATGCGCATTGTTTTTCTTGTGATCGAGGACTTTTGTTTTGTAAGTGCACGTCAGATTTGTACAGGGTAAGATATTGGACATTTTATCTCTGGCGTTTAATAAACACAATGGTGGTTTTCGGATTGAAATGATCTGATTATAATAAATAGTTTTATTTAGATCATTTATAATGTTCACTTTGTTAGTTTTTTTGACAAATGTAAATTACGATATTTTACAAAACATTAGGAAACAGAATCAAATATGGCACACATGTATTTTATTTCAAGTAACCAAATGTTTTAAACTGGAAAAAAAAGTTTAATCATTTAATTTTTCTATTAGTTTGTAAAAGTATTTGTACATTTGAACAAAAACTAATTTATATTAGATTTTATATATTATAGTATATAAAAGTATAGTATAGGGATAGTTTACCCAAAAATTAACATTCTTTCTAACCCTTTATTTGTTACAAACTTTTATTAGTTATTTTCTTCTGTTAAGAAATATATTTAAAAAAATGTGCAAAACCTGTAACCATAAAGTAATATAGTATTTGTTTTGTATTAACATATGATTGTATTATAAAAATGCCTTTTCCTGATGTATCATGTAAAATATCATTGTCACTCAGTAGTAAAATTATAACAAGTAAATAAAATGGGCTTTTCCGTGTGTACAGTGAACTTAGTGCATAGATATGTTTCCTTCACAGTAAACTAAACCGTAGTACATGAGAATGGATTATGTGAATCTTGTGATGTAAAAGAAACAACCGAGCAAGTAATTCATTCATTTTCTTTTCGGCTTAGTCCCTTTATTAATCTGGCAATGAACCGCCAACTTATCCAGCATCTGTTTTACGCAGCAGATGCCCTTCCAGCTGCAACCCATGACTGGGAAACATCCATACACACTCATTCACGCACATACACTACGGACAATTTAGCTTACCCAATTCGAACCAGCAACCTTCTTGCTGTGAGGCGATTGTGCTACCCACTGTGCCACCGTGCTGCCCGAGCATGTAATATATGAATGTTTAAAATATGGAAAAGAAAGGAACTAATCGAATATCGTAAGGAGAAAGGAAAGGAAGATAAAGATATAGGATACCTACTGGGGTATGAGTTTAACTAAGACCGTATAGGATATAGGACTTTATTACATTTTTATATAATACAGGATTAGATAAAAAGATTTAATATGACTAATAATAATATAACTATAATATAGCTCATGTCAGTAAATAAAATAAGTGCTCTGTTTGAATTCTAGAGATTCAGGAGTTCAGTGTGCAGGGGGGAGGAGCTGAACACGCAGCACCTGGTTGCACAACTAGCACAGTATGTGGCGATATGCACAAAGAATGCAATTGCCAAAAAAACGACGAGGAAGAACTAAACCGTAAATGGCGTACTGAGACTTTTATTTTGAAAAGCGTTTTCCCAAACAAGAGTCGTTTCTTGTTTTGGAGGGAGGATCAAAAAGAAGAAAAATATATGAAAAAACATAAGTTTACATTTTAATGATTCATACTTATTTTTTTATTTCACATAAATGTTCTAGGGATAGCAAATCCTATAAATATTATATTGTACGCGTTTAAAAGTAAAAACTTGTCTTTTACCTTGCTGACAGAAGCTTTGAACGACTTCATCCAAAGGCGGCAGTAATTTAGTATGGCTAGAAGTGTCTGTCATCAGAACTATCCGACAGTTTGAGGTCTTAATCGGCATTTGAGGCTGGTTTTGGTCATTGTGAACGCTAGTTTTGGAAATGCACAGGACTGTACCGAGTCTCCCTCTGGCGCCGTCGGTAAAAGTGAAGCTCATCAATGCGGGTTTTCAAGCGGTTTCAGACCTGACAGACATGCGGCCTCTTCAGCTCTGCAAAGGTATTTACATCAAACTAAGCTAAAGTTGGTTTTATATTCGCACATTCGTTCATTTTTGAACAGTGACAACGTGTGACATGGTCTCTATATTGTTTACCACGCTACTTTGAATATTCGGTCTGAAATCGCATGCAAATATGACTTCAAAACAACATTAGCACTATTTAATTGACTGTGAACAATGCTGTACTTTGATAGTCATTGGCTGATAATATGACTTCCCTAACGTTACTTAGGATTTGCAAAAAAAAAACTTTTCTGAAATGATATTATTAATGAGAAAGTCAAAATGTGCGATTATAAAACCAACTTTACCTTAGTTTACAGCACTAAAAGCAGGAGCTGATTACTCAGTCTTTTGGGGTATTTGAAATGAACAATACATAAATGAACCCCATAATACCTACAGATTAACGTTACTAGAAAGGGCATTTCTAATAAACCTCCATTCCAGTAGCACTTACATACATTAAACTTACGTTTATACATAATTGACAAAATTATGTTTACAAAATATGAAAAATATTCCTTATTTAATCCAATGTTATTAAGATTGGTGTAGCAGAAATGTATCCAAATTAGTACAGGCTTAAATAATACATATTTACATAAAGATTTTTAGAAATCATTATTCACCTGTTGTGTCTTGCCTAAAAAGGGATAGTTCACTCGAAAATGAAAACTGTCACTGTACATCACCCTCACCTTGTTATAAACCTGTTTGATTTTCTTTCTTCTGATGAAAGAATGTAGCCATTGACTTCCATAGTATGATTTTTTTTCTACAATAGATGCCAGTGGCTACTGGTTTCCAATATTTCAGGGTATCTTCTTGTTTAGTTCAACAGAAAAAAATAAACACATCAACAGTCAATTTTCATTTAGGGTGAACTATCCCTTTAAGTAGAACATTTAAAGCAAGTCTTACTTGCCAGTGGCTTCCTAGAATATACTGAAGGCTAAATTAAATCTATGAACATTAATTGGTGAGTAAATTAACAACAAATGCACATTTGTTGAACTACCCCTTTAAATCCATGCTGGTTTGTTTTCCAGAGGCAGGTATTTCTCAAGAGGAGGCAGTGGAGCTGCTGCAGATGTTGAGGGATGAAGCTCAACCTCACCAGCAGAGGGCAGCAGCAGACAGCGTTACGGCACTGGATCTCCTGCACCAGGAGCAAACTCTGGGCAGCATAGTGACCTTCTGCTCTGGCCTGGATGATGCTCTTGGAGGAGGCGTGGCTGTGGGAAAGACCACTGAGATCTGTGGGGCCCCTGGGGTTGGAAAGACTCAGCTTTGGTATGGGAAGAAATGGATTATGAGCTATTTATGTGCACCCAAAACTGAAAATTCTGTCATTATTTAATCATCCTTCACTTGTTCCAAAGTGAAACTCACCCTAAAGTTGCTTCAAACCTGTATGATTTTCATTATTTGGTTGACCAAGAAAAGAAGATATTTTGAAGAAAGCTAAAAACCTGTTTAGTAAATAGTGAAGAAATTGTCATTTTTGGGTGAACTGTCCCTTTAAATCTGACCTTGAAAACATGTAGGTTACTGTAGTTTCTTATGGCGTTGTATTTCCCCATTTTAAAGCATGCAGCTGGCTGTGGATGTGCAGATTCCTGTGTGTTTTGGAGGTCTGGGAGGAAAGGCACTGTATATCGACACAGAGGGCAGTTTTTTGGTGCAGCGGGTCGCTGATATGGCAGAGGCAGCCGTTCAACACTGCACCCTCATAGCAGAGGATACAGGTCTGGTTTGAGGAGGGAAAAAAGCTGATTAGTCACAATTCTGATCAGGTTCACCCTCTAGTTTGATTAGAATTTGAAGTAATCTGTCTTTGATTCTCCTCTTAGAACAGAAAGGAGCTCTGGAGGAACTTAATGTGGAGAAGATCCTCTCTAACCTCTTCTTGGTGCGTTGCCATGACTATGTAGAGCTGTTAGCGGAGGTTTACCTCCTACCTGACTTCCTGTCTGAGCGTCCTGAGGTAACAAATCTCTGTCAGCACAGGGACAGCCCTGCTCTTTACATGCTTATAAATGATATTGTGTCCAATCACAGGTGCGGTTAGTAGTGATTGACAGCATCGCCTTCCCATTCCGGCATGACTTTGAGGATCTTTCTCAGAGGACCCGCCTTCTGAACGGCCTTTCCCAGCAGCTCATCCAACTAGCTACACAACACAGAGTAGCGGTACTATTTATAACAAGACTACTTATAACAAACTAAATGAATATTATAAATGTATTTTATATATTTATTTTTTACCGTTTACTTATTTTTTTACTGTAAAATTTTATTTTATATTTTATATTTTATTTAATTATTGTAATTTATTAAAATAAGTAATTTCCTTTGTTTATTTTAATAGTTTATAGTAATTTCATTCATTCCTTTTTTTTTTCGGCTGAGTCCCTTTATTAATCAGGGGTCGCCACAGCGGAATGAACCGCCAACTTATCCAGCATATATTTTACACAGCGGATGCCCTTCCAGCTGCAACCTAGTACTGGGAAACATCCATACACTATCATTTTCACAAACACTATGGACAATTTAGCTTACCCAATTCACCTATAGCGCATGTCTTTGGACTTGTGGGGGAAACCAGAGCACCCGGAGGAAACTCATGCGAACACAGGGAGAACATGCAAACTCCACACAGAAATGCCAACTGACCCAGCCGAGGCTCGAACCAGCGACCTTCTTGCTGTGAGGCGACAGCACTAACCACTGCGCCACTGCGGTGCCTTAATAGTAATTTATATAAATAATAATAATTATATTATATCATAATTGTTATTATTATTATTAGTGTGAATGTCTCAAGCATAGTTTAACAAATTACAACACTTATAAATTAAAAGAAAATTGTCAAATCATTAATAGATGCCTCAGGCCTGATTTTACAAGTGGCTATTTTAGTAAATCACAATTATTTTTTTATCCCTGTCACTGAAAACCATGTCCTCTGGTGTGACGTGACATATGCTCATTTTAAATAGGGCAATCCCATTGAAAAATATAATTAGTTGAAGGACCCTATTCAAGATATTGTAACTGAAGCCCCCTGTGAAGCCCATGATGTTGCACCTGTTCAGATTTTATCTTAGTGTTTTTCACTTTTTCTTTGGTTCTTTTCACTCCTATTTATTGAAAATGTCCAATAAGTACAAGTCATGGAGAAAAAAAAATAGCACCATATGAAGATGTGTTCAACAATGAAGACAAATCACTTTCATGCTATTGTTATATTATTAATAGTTAATTTTTGCCATGTCACACCATAGGATGTGTTGAAGTTCATTTATTTATAAAGCACATGTAAAAGTAATTTAAAAGTAGATAGTGACGGTGCCATTCTAATCTCATGGGGCAGATTGTTCCACAACCGCAGTACAGCCACAGAAAAAGCTTTGTTCCCGCTATGTTTTAGTCTGGACTGGGGAACTAAAAGAAGATTTTGTTTGTTTTATTCATGGTACAGTTCTGTAAAAAAGTGAAAGAATTGATATAGTTAGTGAACCCTTATATCAGGAGTGTCCAAACTCGCTCCTGGAGGGCCGGTGTCCTGGAGAGTTTAGCTCCAACCATAATCAAACACACCTGAACCAGCTAATTAAGGTCTTACTAGATATACTAGAAACTTCCCGGCAGGTGTGTTGAAGCAAGTTGGAGCTAAACTCAGCAGGACACCGGCCCTGCAGGACCGAGTTTGGACACCCCTGCCTTCTATTTCCTCAAACATCAGACTTCAAACTACATAAATGTAACAAATTTTCTTTAAAATGGTGTTTTAAAAATTTTTTTTTTTCATTTTGTGCTATTTTATTTGATATGTCAAAATAATTTGATTGGGTTGCCATGTATTCTTAGGTTGTTTTGACCAATCAGATGACCACAAGAGTTTCAAATGGCCAATCAAAACTGGTTCCTGCATTAGGTAAGACATATCCAGAATGACTATATTCATGCATTCTTATGCTTTTAACAATTAAAATTCGCACTTTAGGTGAGAGTTGGGGTCACGCTGCGACGCAGAGGCTCATCCTGCACTGGGAGGGACCGAGAAGGTAAACACAGACACTTTTCATTTGCTAATTGTGTGGGAAGGTGTTTATTGTGGCGTTTTTTTTTTTTTTTTTTCTTCTTCTGGATTTAGTCCTCAAGTCCAGTCAACCTGACACAGCAAAATGTTGCATTAGAAAATAGCAGCCAGCATATGTGGTGTTCTCAGCCAAATGTGTCTTCAGCAGAGAGCGAGCGAGAGTATGTTGCATAAACTCTTTACCCTTCACCTCCGTGGGTGATGGAATGAATCACTCTGAACAAGTAGCTTGCTTTGCCTTTTGTAGCCAGACCTTATTCATAATGTATCCTGCATACCTGCCAGTCTATTACTCTGTAGCAGCAGAGGCACAGAGAGCATCTCCATTGCGCTTTCACATCTCTCGCCATACAGCTTAAGGTCTTCCCTCTGGCTGTACAGTTCAGACTCTCTGCATTTTTGCATTGCTTCAAACTCTTTTGCCTTTTAAATCTTTGCAGACGAGGTCAAACATGAAGTATGAAATAACCAGTTATTTAATGGTTTTCTCATCTTTCCATCTGGTGCTTAGGCTCGCCTCCTTGTACAAGTCCCCAAGTCAAATGGAGGCCACAGTTCAATATCAGATTACAGTAAGTTAAATAAAACTTACCACTGCTTTAACCACTGCATGTGTGAAACTTCTAGTTTTGATGCTCATTCTTCAGTCCCAAAATTGATTACAATAATCAAAATTGATGCATGAATAAAAATAAAAATCACTAACTATCATATAGTCTTAAATGTATGATACCATATACCATAAACACTCTTATTTATTAATCGCAAACTTTGTAGTTTGTTACTAAAATTCTCAGCTTTCAAATTTGTGCATGTACAGTGCTCAGCATAATTGAGTACACCCCATTTTGAAAATGAATATTTTTATCCGTTTCTCAGTGAATATAGGCAATGTATTTTGGTGCATTTAAACAAAACAGATTTATTAAACAGATATATTCATTAAAATAATATTTTATTCACTGAACATCTTTAGAAATTGAAAGAAAATATTTTTTTTTTAAAAAACTACAAATTTCAACTACATTAAAAAAAAAAGTTCCTTCTCTTGATTTTTCTTCTTTTTTAAATTTGTATTTAATATTTTTCTATAACATATACATTTGGGCTACTAGTTTTTGGACCAAAATCATAAGTTGTTTTTTTTTTGTAGATAAGCTTGAGATTTGGCTTCAGTACTGACTAATCTAATGTATATGCACAAATATAATATTGTATAGCTTCCTATTAAGAAGTGTATGTATGTATGTATGTATGTATGTATGTATGTATGTATGTATG
>CAIGQW010001429.1:4289257-4331574 GCA_903798125.1 Danio choprae | reverse complement strand
ATCAATTGTAAGTCGCTTTGGACAAAAGCATCTGCTAAATGACAATGTAAATGTAAGAATAGAAATAAATGAAATAAAAAATATATTAAAATATATTACACAGAGTGCGAATTATACATTGACGATCAGGGGGGTCAAGTTTTTCAGTTATGTTTGGTAATATGCCTTAGTGAACCAAAGTTATATATTTAATTGAATTACATCTAATTTATTAATCAAACTTTTGTTTTCAGTGCTTTGAGGGATATTAAGTGCTTCTCAATGACATGTGTGATATTATATAAACGGTGACAGGTTTGCATTCCTGCACCTATTAATGGATGACAATGAAAGCCTGCATGTATTTTTTTGTTTTACTGTTTAACTTCCATGTGCGAGCCAGTGTATAATAAAATACAAACTATGCATCTAGTTCTATGGACACCTACAGTACAAACGCCTATTTTACAAGAAAGATGTTTTGTGAACACTTACGCTGTCTGTTGGTGCTCTACATTTGGGGGGTTCAAACCGCTAAATTAATATTTTGGCACAAACATGCATTCACAATGGTATGAACCATTATAGGGGTGGTCAAATGTATATTTACGTTATCTATTATTTTAATTAGTAATATTATTTAAGATACAGATCAGAGCAAACTATTTCTTAACTATTAAAGGGCAGACCCCCCATACATCTTGTTTTGATGTTCTTCAGGGGGGATCAAGCGTTAATTAGGGGGGTCAGACCCCCCCCAAACCCCCTTGTAATTCGCACCCTGATAATACACTTATAGAGTGAGAGAGAGAATAGATAAGAGTGATGCATTATAATCTGTAGATTTTTTTCCAACAAAAATAAAACGGTCTATATACAATTTTAAAGACCCTTTGAATTCAATAAGTAAATTTTCGTCGCAAATATGGGTTAATGAAAAGGTTAACCCCCCCCCCCCCTTTCGCTCACACCCCTCCCCTCTGTGACGTCACGCCTGTCTGTTGCGCGAATCCCTCTCCGTTCTCGAGCGCGCGCCCTCCCCAACCCGCGCGACCAGAGAGTCGCTCCGAGCCTCTGATTCAAAGTAGTGTAGACTTCTTGCCCGGCTCCAGCTGTCTGTCTCCGGTCTCTCCAGGAATGAGAAGCGATGGCCGGCTCTGCCAACGAGGAGAAAACCTTCAAGAGGTTCCTGGAGCTCTTCTTACGGGAGATGAGGCCACCTCTCCAGGAGGACGTACCTCTGCCTACGCGCCCCTTGTCGGACCTCATCTCGGAGGACGAGGTGGAGGGGGAATGCCTGGACCTGTGTCTCCAGCACCTGTGTAAATAGTTGAGTACCTGTCTCTTTCTCTCTCTCTCTCTCTGCACCTTCATTTCTTCACGAACTGTGTGTTATTCTGTGTGCGTGTGGGTTTAGCGCGCGCGCGAATGGAAATAACAGGGCGAAGGACAAAAGGAAACTAATTCCTGGTCCGGTGTTCGTGTAGCAGAACTGACAGAAGTAAACCTGCACTGTTTATACTGGATGAGAAGCACGGGGATATTCAGCACACTTCATTATTACCGCCTGGGGTGTTATTATTAGTATAGGGAACTTCACGGCTTCACACTGTTCCAGATCTGAATGTTTCGTGCATTTCGATGGACAAAGTTTCGGACTGGTTTCATTAAAAACTATAAATTATGAGCTTTTCCAAACTGCTGTAGCATTATGATATCAGGTTGAGCTTATTGTGTCTACAGAATAGTAATAATAACAATAATACAAGTAATAATAATAAAAAATGTATAATATTTCAAATGCATTATATATAATTGTAACCTTAGTATTTTATTATACATACATACATACTACTAATAATAATGTGATCGTTACTATAGGTATTGCATTATTATTTATAATAAAATATACCAATGCAATGTTATAATGTATTTTTTTTTAAATGTATTTTTTATTGTCAAACTATGTTTCATGATAAATAATTAGCCTACTGATATTAACATGATAGCCATAACAGAAACCTATGGAAAAATAAGACAACTGTTCTTTATCATGACGAAAAAACTCAAAACATATTTTCATGCATTCATTAATAGTGAAAATGCAGGCAGTTTTCCTTCTGGAAATATGCTGCACTCTCCGTTCTTCCCTGTCTGATGGTGGGACACAAGCTCCTGTAATCCCCATGTTTTGCGTCATCATTTTGACACTGTCCTTTTTCTCTTTTCGATCAGTTATTGTTATCATCGACGCATATTCATCGGGAATCATCGCTTATGAGTTTGTAATCTGAGCGAGCATCCAGCATCCATGTCGCCAGAACACGGGGGTCATTGATCTAGGAAATAAGTGAACATAACTGGTTTTGACTGCATGCATGTTTCATGCAACGCGGTTACCTTTTTCTCTCTCCCTCTCTCAAGATGTCGGCAGCTGCATCGCCATATGCCGCGACACACCTGTCTGTCTGTCTACAGCTTCATATACATTCAAACAGCCCAGTGTAGCGTACGAGCTGCGTGATATCGCGATACTTGGAATTGTGGGCAAGATCTGCGGGAAGGGGTTACGTTTGATAAAAGTACGTCATTGGCCTGCTATAAATAGCCCATTCAAACCCAGCAGAAGCTTTCTGAGCATGAAATACTCATAGATATCTAATGGGGCTGGTGATAAATGACTGCGCAAAAATGCACAGATAGATGCGCATTTCCCGAGTCAGGTACTGATTTATTTCTAGTATCACGATTCTTAGTTTTCCTCCTTTCCTTCCATCCTTAAATGCATCATTTTAATATATTTTACATATGTGTTAAATACTCAACCATCCCAGATACTGATTGCAATTTGAATATTTTTGAATATACAGATTGATTGTAATTAGAAAATGATGAATATTTACGCTCCTCTAAATATATTAGACACTGATTGTGGAAAAAAAACAAACAATCACATAGAATTATAGATTCATTTACATATTATTGTACATTTATTATTAATCCAGATATTGTGAATAATGTTTTGCATTGATTGGTATAAATATACTACTAAGTGACCAGATTACAAATTGAAATATGTATGAATGCTTTTTGACATATGAATACTGAAAATATATATATACGCTGAATATTCTGAATTAGTCACCGATTATAATTGACGCATTGGGTAGCGCTGTCACCTCACAGCAAGAAGGTCGCTGGTTTGAGTCCCGACTGGGTCAGCATTTCTGTGTGGAGTTTGCATGTTCTCCTCGTGTTCTCGGGTGAATGAGTGTGTATGGATGTTTCCCAGTACTGGGTTGCAGTTGGAAGGGCATCCGCTGTGTAAAACATATACTGGATAAGTTGGCGGTTCATTCCGCTGTGGCGACCCTCGATGAATAAAGGGACTAAGCCAAAGGAAAATGAATGAATGAATGTTTTGCCAACAAAAATAGTTCCAAACAAAGCTGAACATTTGTGCTTCTCTGTGCAACACTGCAGTTTAGGGCTGCACAATATATCGTTTCAGCATCGATATCGCAATGTTTGCATCCACAATAGTCACATTGCGTAGATATGGGATTATATGTGAGCAAAAGTCACAGGTCAGAACACAAGATTTGTGGAGTCACTGCAGAGTTTAACCACAACGAAGTGAAATTCTGTAGTTTGCATGTTATTAAGGCCTGAGAGAGATTACAATATTCAGGCACAAGACCCTTTGCCAATTGGAAAATTAATAAAGAATAATTTTATTGCATTATGTTTACAGTAAAGACTTTGCAGTGTAATTTTTACATTTATATATACACAAACCCACAAAGGATGCACTGCTTATTTCACTTTCATCTTTGCGTATTGTATTTATCTATGCTTGTAATTTATTACATTTTATGCATCATTCACTTCCCTACAGAATCATCTCAGTCAACCCAAATTAATACATTTGGTAACACTTTAGGGACCAATGCTCACTATTAAATAATTGCTTATTAGCAAGCGTTGATGAGATATTAGCTGCTTATTAATACTTATAAACTAAATATTCTGGATGATCTTATTTTACATCCCCAAACCAATACCTATACTAAATTACCTATACAATACCCAAACTAAATTACCTTAATATCTATTAATAAGGAGCAAATTAGGAGTTGATTTATTGAAGCAAAAGTCATAGTAAATGGTTTGCTAATAGTGACAAGTGAATGTTAAAATAAAGTGTGACTATAAATTCTTTCCAAATAGTGCTATTCAATCATTTGGAGAAATTGTAGATACAGTATATCGCAATATATAATCGCAGAAAAATTAAATATCGCAATGTTATTTTTTTAATATCATGCAGGCCTACTGCAGTGGTTCATTTCAGAATAAATCTGCTTTCGAATGAATCATTTGAGTCAATGATTTAATGATCAATGTATAAAGAGAGTTACTTGCTTCGAGGCGAAATGAATTGGCTGTTTTGAACGAATCATCTGAATGAATGATTCGATCAATTAAATATGAATACAGAGGATAAATCTAAAATCGCCCCCCAGGCCCTCAAGTAGTGCACCATTTGAGGGAGCAACTATTTGTAGTGGTGTCTGAAACCATAGTGGACGTTCTGAAGTGCACTCAATCAATCCCACAATAACGAGTGCACAACTCATGTGCACTCAACAGCTTGAGAATACCCATAATGCGCTGTGAGAGTTTGTGCACCAAATACATTTCCACATCTGACCACAAAATGACCAAAAATCTAAATACTTTGGATCACAAACAAGAAAAATGTAATGATTAAAGATGTGCTAGTTTGCATATATTTTTAGCGCACACGCATGCACACACACACACACACACACACACACACACACACACAAACTACAAAACTCTTAATTCATTTTTTTTCTGGCACATTAGAATCAAACATTTGTACTGAGTGGATTTTGGGCATCTCTCTTTTTATCGCTTAAAAATTCATAAAATACTGCGGTCAGATTATAACAAGTAACAGTAAAATAACATAAGCAAACTAACAGTCAGAAAATAAAAATGTAATTTTTTTTGTTGAATAAAATGTTCTACGGGGCGACGCGGTGGCGCAGTGGGTAGCACAATCGCCTCACAGCAAGAAGGCAAGAAGGTTCTCCCCGTGTACGCGCGGGTTTCCTCCGGGTGCTCCGGTTTCCCCCACAAGTCCAAAGACATGCGCTATAGGTGAATTGGGTAAACAAAATTGCCTGTAGTGAATGTGAGAGTGTATGGGTGTTTCCCAGTACTTGGTTTGGGCTAGAAGGGCATCCACTTTGTAAAGCATATGCTGAATAAGTTGGCGGTTAATTCCGCTGTGGCGACCCCAGATTAATAAAGGGACTAAGCCAAAAAGAAAATGAATGAATGAATGAATGAAAATGTTCTACGTAATAAGCAGGCAAATTATGTATGAACATATGTAGAATATAGATATGAATAAATCTAATAAATCTGAAATCTAAAGACACAAGTTGATAAGGTGCGACAAATTAGATATTTCGAAATCGCATACTTCCATACTATTTAGTACGCTAAAAATAGTTTGCGAGCCGAGTAGTATGTCTGAATTCATAGAATTCGAAAAACAGTATGCGAGAGGTACCCGGATGCCCTACTACTTCCGGCAAGATTCTGAAGTGCGCATCCAATGCAAGCCATTCTATCCCGTGATGCACTGCGAGAGAATTCATGAAAGGGAGTGAAGCGACACAACCGACGCCGGTAGGTCACGTGATGATGACAAAATGGCGGATGTAGTACGTACGAATTACATTTATACTTTTTCACATTCATACTGTATAGAACGTACTTTTCGAACTGTCGAGTAGTACATTTAAATTAAAATGCTGTACCTAATGAGTAGTAGGCGATTTCGGATGCAGCCCAAAACTGACATTTTTACTTTACTTTCTTTATTGTCAACAAGTGGAAATTTATCTTTGGCTTGACCACACAACCACATCAGTGTTCTCATCACACGAATCACAGAAAACAGGCAACACAATTACATTCAATATCATCCCATAAATCACATTAAAAACTCAGTTAAACCCTATTAATACTTAAAACCCAGCATTTAAAATTATAATGGCAGTCGGCACAAAGGACATTTGATACACACTTTTCTTTACTTGAGGTTGCCTAAAACGTCTTTTTGATGGCAAAAGCTGAAATGTTATATTTAAGGCATGGGAACAATCTTCAATAATGACATGTGCTTTCTGTTTTATTCTCATTACATAAATTGCATTTAGTTGCAATGGCAATTTTTACTACTCGACAATTTGCATGAAAAAAACGACACTTCTCACCTTAGAACTAAACAAGATTTGCATTGTTGATTTTCATCCCAAAGAAATCCCCTTTTTCCATGTAGCCAGCTTATCATGGCTCTAAAGGAAGGCTCGCTCGTCTCTCATACTTGAGGACTGAAGCTTCCGCTGCCTGCGTGGTGATTCAGCTGAACGTGTGATTATTTTGTCGCTGGGTTGAAGATCTAATAATAGTCCTGGAGAAAAGTGGAGATCCCCTTTGTTCTGCTCCCTGTAGAGCGCAGGGACGTGTGGCGGTGTGTGTGTATATGTGTGAAGAAAAAAAATAACGAGAAATCAGTAGGGGAAGGTTGATGACGATATGGTGAATAAGTGTCATTATACAGTTGAAATTATTCGCCCTCCTGTGAGTTTTTTTTCTTTTTAAAATATTTCCCAAATGTTGTTTATCAGAGAAAGGACTTTTTCCACAGTATTTCCTACTGTATATCAACTGTATATCCATGAGGATGATGGTGATGATCAGCACTCAATCATTTAACCTTGGGTATCCATTATTAAGAGCTGATCAATAGAGAAACGAGGACTCAGATTGACCTCTGTATAAAGTTTATATATATATATCATGGCTTCGTTTAGTGCATTGAGCGTGTTCAATGTGGTTGTAGGATTAATATTAATGAGAGTATTGGTTTAGCTTGTGTCTTTTTCTAGAATGGTAATAATGACCTTATTCTGCAATGTGGAAGTGAGCTCTTTTCTGCGATTGTTTTAGAACTTCCGTTTCATTTGCCTATGGGGAAATGACTAAGTATAATATACGGCAACAAACGGTCAAAAATACTTGCTCTAAAAATAATTGTGTTAATGATAGTACACATAAAAAGAAAAATGATATTATAGGAAAATATACATTTGAAATTAAAAATCAATGTAAGTGAATGAGATTGGAAGTTTTGGGCCCGCTCGTATGTGAAAGAACATGCTCAATACTGTTTTTTGTATTTGTATTGTTTTATTTGTATTATATTATATTTTTATTATAGTTATTTACATAAAGTAGCATTGCCATTTAACAGTATTTTATTGTATTTATTTTCATAATTCTATTATTCTTTTCATAATAACTTTTTTAACTCATATATTTTTCATTTTTGTGACATTAATATATACAGTGCTGTGCAGAGGTCCTAAGCTCTATACCAGCTTTGTTGGCTTAAAACTTCTCCACAATATAGAATTAATCAGTTTCTTTTTTAAAATAAAGGAAAGCAAAAAACACAACAGCAGCACAACATTTCCTCTTCAAGCAAAAGTCTGTGTTTAATGAAACAGCTTGAACCCTTTTGTTCTAATTGTCCTGACATTTTCTGAAAATAATGTGCTGTGTAATATCAGGCTTATTTTAGCACTTTCCAGAGTTCTCCTTGAGGTTTAGAGTGTCATATTTTGTTCTTTTCTGTCCAGATGATCTCATTCAGCCTCTATAATATTCAGGTCTGGACCCTGTGGGGGCCATTTCATGACCGTCTGTTTCATCAGCCTGTATAGTACGACTGTCTGTTTTCTTTCTCCAAATAGTATTTCACTGCAATTAGCAGGTAATTATCATGCTGAAAATGAAAACTATTACCACTGAAGTCCTATCCTAACAAACCATACATCAACTAAAGGATCATTTATTCATCCTGTATAATAATAATAATAAAAAAAGTACACTTATGACTAGTTTTGTGGTAAAGGGTCACATATATCCATTATACCATCACCAAAATAACAGACATAATGTTGGACTAAAACTTATGCACAGTACTATATATATATTTATTTTTATTTATTTATTTATTTTTAGCATAATGTAGGATTTTTTTCAAATCAATTTGACCTCTCAATAACTCTATATGGGCATCTTTAATTAAATACAATTTACTTGTATTATATTCTTGTGACCAACCAGCTTTAACATAACGCCAGTCAATTCAAAATGAAGTCTAACAGGAATACTCGATATACAGTATCTATTCTAGTTAGCAGTAAACCTCAGCTGATGTTATCTGGCACAGTCTGCTTTAGTGTAGTTGTGCGCTGATAAATGTGGACGTGTGCCGAGTGTCAGGCTAAAAATGGAGGTTGTTTCCTCCTCCTGTGGTGAGAAGGCCGTAGGGAGTCCTGATAGACACTAATGGATAGAGGAACGTTCACATAAAGCTCATTAAACCCCTGTCTATCGCAGCTGTAAAGCACACACAACACAAATCGACACAAAACAGACACACGGACAAAAGACACAGAGCCCGAGGGAGAGCCGGCGGTAATGAAACACACACAGCTGTGTCATGACGGAGTCAGTGATGGAGGAAATATCTGTTGCATGGAAAAGATTTGCATGTCGCATCATTTGCAGCGTTCACTCAGCTGTGAGGGTTTCGGAAGATCGAGGGTTCAGGCTGTGTTTTTTAGTTTGTTTTTTGTTGCATAAAATAAGCAACAAAATAAATAAATAATTGTAATAAAGTGTTCCTCAAATGCTTTTGATTCAGCATCTACATTTAGTTGGAACAGTGTAAGGTTGTTTTATTATTGAATTTATTGTATTTTACACAGTGTTTGCTTCATGGTGACATTCTAAGTAACATATATATATACACACACAGTTAAAGTCAAAATTATTAGCCCCCCTGTTTATTTTTACCTAAACTGTATATTTTAACAAGAAGTGAAGCTAGAGAGAGAGAGAGAGAGAGAGAGAGAGAGAGAGAGAGAGAGAGAGAGGTCTGCGAGTCGGGTCTCTAACTCAGGCAGTTGCGCCCGATATATGTCAACACTGCCCATTAGGCTATTGGTGCTGACTTATTTTTAATTTGTATTTAATTTACAGTAAGCAATACATATTTCCATTTTAAATGATACAAATATCTGAAGTAATTTTCTGTTATGTTTTATTTTGCATTATAATTCTACATTCTAAATTACACAAATATCAGAATTTTTCTTTCATTGCATTCATCTGCTTTATAGTGGATTTTTATTATTATTATAATATATGTGTATATATATATATATATATGTACAGTATATCAGTTTAGAGTGCGAATTTCTTTTTAAAAACTCTCTATGCAAATATGGTTGGGAAAAATCTATTGGCTTCAAATGTTACTGCCAAAAGGAAACTGAAAGGAAGTTTCTGATGAATGGGAGATTGGGGAATAACTGTGACGGAGCTGTCACGTTAGATTTCCCTCATAGATTTTACATAAAAAAAGTTTCACACTTGCTGCAATACAACTGTAATATTCAGTAACCCAACTTTACATATATATAATGTATTAGTGAGTTATATATGATAACAGTAATAATAATTTATATTGTTTGACTTTTCATGATTTGGACATTTTAACAATAAAAACATTGAATCACATTGTATTTTTCGTCATTTTGGAGCTTGATAGATAAGTTTTTTTCAATAATTAACTTTTTGTTGGTACAAATAATTGTTCCCTTTAAAGCAGCCTCCTCTCAGTGATTGTCCATTATCAGTGTTTGATCAGCATCACAGGTGAATCGTCCTCTGATGTCTGATCATGACAACATTGATCCAACATTTAAGCCAAACAAACAGACGTGTCAGCGTATTGTTTCCAGAAGAGGAGCAGAAGCATCTGTGGCCAGGTGTTGTCTGGATAAAAGGATGCTATTTTTCATGTGGGTCAGTGTGGCCCTTGGCATGGCATTAGAGTGTGGTTCCTGACAGCAGCTGCACTTCAGCAACCCCCTCACAAACACACACGCACACACACACACACACACACGCCCACACACCCACACACACACACACACACACACACACCCACACTTTCTTTTGTAGAGCTGTAATCAGATTTAGATTTATTTCTGGCTAAAAAAAGAGCACTGTCTGTTTTGTGCTGCCTAAAGAAATGCTTATGCTGAAAAATAACTGGACAGATATTTTGTAATTAATTTGTGTATTATTATAATCATCATCATTCTTTTAAAATTGTAATTCATTTTAAAACACAAACGAGGAATACACTATATCTCAGTGCCTTATCGGTCATCAAGAACTTTTATTATTTTATTTTTATCTAATAAGTATTAACTAAGGATTACTGTGAGGCTGTAGCATTTAAAATCTTTATACACTGACACTCCAACCACTAGGTTTTACTTATTGGTGATCAAGAGGTTTTTAATAAATGTAAATTAGTTATTTTACCAAAATGTTATATCAATGCATCCCTAATTTATATTTTGTTTAAAAAAAAAAAAACTCAAATTAATGAATAAATGGAATATATTTTGAGTTTAATCAAGTTGTAATAATGAGCATTAATTGTTACCAGTCATAACTAGAAAATAAGTAGTTGCTTAAGGGTATCGGCCTGAATTGTAGTAGCGAAATATCTCTTAGTAATATTTTATGGTAAAAGCTCCCAAATTCGGAAATATATTTTACCTCTAGGAATGACATCTTTGACTATTTTTTAAATTTTAAGCTTCATAAGAAAAGTATTTGTTGACATTGGGCCCTATCATGCTGTGTAATCCAGCACCAGATGCAACACAAGTGTCTTTTGCTAGTTTCAGGTATCATTTTCACATCCTGCGCCACATTGTTTAAATAGCAAATCCATTTGCGCCCGTGGGTGTGCTGGTCTCAAAAGGAAATGTGTTAAGGTGGATTGTTCATGCGTTGCTATGAGGCAACAAAAATAGACCATGCAATTGACCAACTAAAAGCTGCTCAAAAGTGAATGTCGCTCTGTGCCAGGGGAAAATTAGTTTCTTCGCTAGTTCAGTTTTTTGCTTACAAAGACCGCTATGTAATTGCCAAATGCATCATGCTGTGACCGCAACTTCCTCTTAAAGGGAATGGTATATTAGACTCTGATTGGTATTATGTTCAAAATACAACAATAACTCATTAAGAGAATAAGGACAGCACTTTTACACCATGCACCGGGCACACCGACCGGTTTTCCCATCCTTAAAATAGCTGAAGTGGTTTCGGTATTGCCCTAAGTTCAATTCAATTCATTTTAAGTTTATTTGTATAGCTCTTTTCTCAATAATTATTGTTTCAAAGCAGCTTTACAAAAAGTGCACATTATTGCATTACAATCAAATTCGGAAAAGTTAAGGTTATTAGTTACCATAACTTTATTAGTGCCTAATAACTTTAACTAATTAATTAGTAACTAATATAGCTTAAAGTTCTTACATATAAATATCGTTAACCTGCAGTTATAGGTGATGTCCATGTGTAGCTGTTCAATGAAGTGTATTTGTGTATTAAGTGTGTGTGTTGTCCACAAAATCCTAAGTGCACATGCGCCATACACTTTAGACCATGCTCTTAGATCGTTAAAATCAAGCTCTTTTCTGATCTCACGCAATGCAGAGTATGACACTTGTCCTTTGCATGCTCAAGAGATGCTCCGAATACCATCAGATACTTGCAAGGATTTAACCCCCCTGCGGCTTGCCTATATTGCCTGTAATAGAATTTCATTTTCTGAGTAATAGCTCACTGCTGAAACCACAAAACACAGTGAGGAATATTTGATCAATAAATCAATCCGGCTCATTGCCTCCCCTAGGCCTCTAGAACTGTGTGTTCATCTCCACTGTGATCAGACCTGACACTTAAGAGAAGCCAGTGTGGCTCCTCTCAGCTTGTTTTCATTTCAGCTGACGGCAGAATGAACTAGCCTCCGCTTCCACAGTCTACATGGACAAATTTAGCACTGCACTGGGACAAACAAGGCCAACAGCAGTGGCCAAGGAGAGAGAGATGCTCCTCAAGGATTCACAAGTCATTACTTATAAACCACCATTGGCATCTGTAGCCGTTATTTGCACTTTTAGTGAATGATGTTTTCTGGGCCAGATATTAATTAGGACTCGGCTTAAGGTCTTCTCTCTTTCCGTTTCTTTTTTTCTTCCCTAAATGTGCCTCCTGGGAGGCCAGGAGTGGATAAGAGAGATTCAGAGACCAGATTGTCTTGTCATTTTTTCAGAGTTCAGGGTGCTTCATCTCAAAGGGGACAGTGTGTACAAATGTGCCAAAGATGTCCGTCTGCTAGTGCATGTAGGGCCACAATTAAACCGTGTGCAACAGTTGGATGGAAAAACTCCATTCATTTTCTCCACCAGAAATAGGGAATGCACGATATTGGAAAAACCTGATATTGCGATACTTTATTTTTCGACAATATACAGTTTTTCTTTTTCAAATATTATACAATTGATGTTTAACGGAGCATTTTTCACAGTATTTCCTATAATATTTTTTATTCTGGAGAAAATCTTATTTTATTTAAACTAGAATAAAAGCAGTTTTAAATTTTTTTTAAAACATTTTAAAGTCAATATTATTATAATATATTATAATTTAGATTCAACATTGCACATCCTGCGATGTGACTATTGCGAATGCGCACATTGTGATATCAATGCTGAAACCATATATTGTAATGTAATGTAATGTGTATTTATATAGCGCATTTATCGTGTATGGCCATACACCCAAAGTGCTTCACAATCATGAAGGGGGGGGGGGGGTCTCTCCACACCACCACCAGTGTGCAGCAGTCGTTCTTGTGAAACTAATATGAAGAGATTTATTTAGATCACAAAACATCCATTAAAGGTTTGACAAATAAAGGGGCTTCATACAAATTATGTCAATTGAAAAAAAAATGTCTCAGAAGTGGAAAAATGGTATGATGTTTAAAACGTTTCGTACACTCAAAAAATTATGTTTCCTGTTTGTTCAAACTACTTATTTAAATTGAGCTGAAACAACATAATTCTTGAGTTTTATGATCAATTAAATGTGTAAAAACGAATAAGTTAACTTGATTCCTTCATGTTGTCCAAGCACAAATTGATTATGTGGAACCCGGCATTTTTTACAGTGCACTCATAAAATTAGGTTAGCTGTTTGTTCAATCAATTTATTTAAAATGAGCTGAAACAACACAATTCTTTAGATTTTTTAGGGGGAGGCAACTTAGTAGTTTTATCTTCAATCCACCTAAATTTGTAAAAACATGAATTCCTTCATGTTGTCCCAACACAAATCGATTGTGTGGAACCTGGCATTTTTTTTTACATGTGCAGAATTGTTTACAATACGATTAGCCATGTTTTAAGAAATAAAATAAGGTCTATTTTGATTTGATATTGAATTACAAGTGCACGTCAGTTCAGATCTGCCTCTGAAATGCCTTTCCAGATTGGGGTTAGTGTAATGCACTATAATGCATGTGTTTTCTTGCTTCTTTCATCGCGTCAACAAGCTTTTATCCGTCCATCACTAACAAAAAAAAGCACCTGTGCCAGGTTACGTAAGGCTTGGACCACAAAAACCGGAGCGTTTTAAAGTGTTGTGCAATGTTCTCCTGACCGCAGAGCCGCCAGCAGCGTCTCCCTCACAGGTCCTCCAAGGTTGTATCTTCCTGCCTGTTTTTCATTTGTTTAAAAGAGGTCCGTCACCTCCTTTCAAACTGCTGGCTGGCTAATTGAATGGAAATATGATTGATTCCCCGTTTCTCCGCAGTTGCAGAGCAATTAAGCTGAGTGGGTTGGACGGAGGCTCGTTTTCATTCTGTTTGGCGCTGGAGCATTCAGGTGCACCGTGTGCTTCACTGCACTTTCAAAAGGCAAAGTTCAGCCTTTAAGAAAAGTAGCGTATTTGAAATACCACAGCTTTGAAACCCTTAATCAGGAATGGCATTTGGAAGCCTCACTGTGGTGTTATGATGTTTTGTCCCAAGAATTTTGCATCGTAACTATAGAGTATATGAGCTTAGTAGTGCAATGGTTGATTAGCTGTGTGACAACTGACTTTTTTTCTGTTATAATATAATTGTGGTTCGATTTCGATTACCGTGAGGAGTGAAAAAGCATGCTATATATTATTTTAGTTTAGTTTTAGTTATATTTGAAATGTATTGCATTACTGAGACTGAAAGAAAAACATCAATCTAGAGATTCACACTAAAAGCTTTACATCTTATGAAAAAATAAAAAGAGTGCTTGCTATTTAAAAGCGCACAATGATATTAATAGCTGCATTGTTAAAAAAATTGCTTTCCCATAACTTCATGTTTCAGATAGCTTGATTCGGGTAAAGCTTCAGGTTCATGATTGTTTTTCTGTTATTTATACTGTGGAATTGCATTATGGGACCTTGATCTCTACTACAACAATGTTCGATGTTGAAAGATTAACGAAGTGTCTTTTATTTGTATTTTTAGTTATTTGAAATTATAATATTGTCGTGTTAATTAAAGAAACCATGTAATGACCTAGCAGTTCTTTTTCTGTTTTGGTGAGGATTTATTTCTCTATATATATCTTCTGCAGTATATTGTTTCAAAATACAAAAAGTTTCAATAAATGACAAATGTATTCAACTACAGAGCTAAATTGTCCACATAATTCAATTCGATAGCATAAATAAATGGAAAAACACCTATCAATCGAGATTTGTTTATTAGCTATTGCATTTCGTGGGCTTAAAAAATACAAGTTAAGGCCTACCAGATTTATTTTCGCTGGCCTTTAGCTATTTTTCCAAAACTGCCACGTGAAAATCTTTACCATTGTTTTTTCTATGTAAACATGAACTCGATGTACGTGTTTAAATTGGATTCACATATAGTGTCTTTTGCAGAGGAAAAGAAATGACAAATGTGAATTGCCCTTCAGGACTATTAATACATATGTTATGTTCATTTATTTTGTGGCTCTCTGGAATACTTGATTCTGATTGGTCAATCACGACATTCCAGGCATGTTGTTCTACAACAATAACTGATTAAACTAAGAACACTCGTGGGTATTCATGTGGTTACACTAATAAGGCTCATGTGGGTACTATGAATCATCTTGAACATTAGTGAATATATTTATATTTAATTTTGCTTGTCACTCCGTTTGACACCATCTTGAAATAATAAGTTAGTATAGGCTGTATCCGGCTGTTTATCATGGGTGCTTTCACACCTGTAGATCGATTGTTTTGTTCCGAAACAGGGATTAAAGTTGTTACAATGTTGCACTTTCTTCTTGGTGCAGATCGCTTTCACACGGCAAAGTTTCTAAACGGACCAAAAACTCATTGGTCAGAGTTTTCAGAGTCCCGCTCAGCTGTCATGCTTCCTTATTTTATTTTATGAAGATAAGCAATAAGACATTTTAAGCGAAAAAAGCTGCATGCTTTCTCATACATAGCCATTGGAGATACATTATAGAGAGAAATAACAGATAAACCAAGACTGCAGTTCGGTCAATTTTCCTAACGAATAAACGGCTCTCGTTAATAGTTCAGCATGCTTTCACTTTCGTATTTAACATAAACTCACATTACCGGTAGGAATGATGACATCTCGCCTTAATCATCATTCTCTCTTCATAGCCATATATGTCTATTACATATCCATAATACACTGTGGTATAGCCTGCTTAGTTAGTTCGTTGGATCGTACTTATTTCTCACTACAATCCATCCAGAGTTCATTTCAATCGAGCCGAGACGACCTCATTCAGGCGATCTCGGACCGATTTTTGGGCGATTGTTTTTCTTTTTCAAATATTTCCCAAATGATGTTTAACAGAGCAAGGAATTTTTCACAGTATTTCCTATAATATTTTTTCTTCTGGAGAAAGTCTTATTTGTTTAATTTCGGCTAGGATAAAAGCAGTTTTTAATTTGTTTTTAAACCATTTTAAGGTAAATTAATTATTAGCCCCCTTTAGCAATATTGTCAATAGAACAAACCACTGTTATACAATGACTTGCCTAATTATGCCAATTAACCTAGTTAAGCTATTAAATTGAACTTTAAGCTAAATACTAGTATCTTGAAAAATATCTTGACTAAAGAAATCAGTTATTAAAAAATTTGTTATTAAAACTGTTATCTTTAGAAATGTGTTGAAAAACATCTTCTTTAAATGAGAAAATAACCCTACATCCAGGCAACTTACAGACCTTTCTTTTTTTATGCCTAAAAGCAGACCTTGATCTTTCCCCTTGCTTCTCTCTTGCTGTTTATATTGTGCTGACCAGTCCTCTAAAGCAGGGCTCTCCTGAGATGGAAAAGTACTTGCTGTGGTAATCCCTTAATCATCAGGCTGTGCTGGGATTACTAAGGGCTGCCCCAGCACTGCGCTTCTTGCTCTTCCACCAGCGCCATCAGACCAGTCCAGTGCCACACAACTTGGCCTTTTCCAAACTCTTTTTAGCTCATGATCCCCCCCAGCTCTGTCTTCCTTCAGGTCAGGTTCTGCAATAAAGGGCTTGGTTTATTCAGAGACACTGTTCATTTAACACTCTCCGAGATCTGCAGGGTCTGGATTTCCCAGTGCAATATCGCCGAGGTCAGAAGTGACAGAGTCATGCACACTGAGTCCAGATTACAGCTAGTTAATAGCAAGTGCTTCTCTATGCGTGAGCCACACAATGCGGATGTGTTATAGGGGTTTTACAATAGATGATGTTAGAAATATTCTGGATTGTGTTAATGTACAATCATATATGCTAAATGGCACCAATGCAGTGGTGTGTGGTATTGACACATACTGTGCAAAAGTCTTAGGGCCCCAGTTACATTTGTTGTTTTAGTGAGGGTATAATGACATTATATATTACTTCTCATTCTCTTTATTAAAACACAACCAGAAAATACAGGTTCTAGTTGGAAAGAACTAAATTTATAACTGGAGTTTTTGTCTTGGTTTGATCTGCATTTCTGCCAGAGCTGTTGTCAATATTGCCTGAATTGATGGGATTGTGAGTCAACTAGAAAACACCTCATTTGTAATAGTTTCATTTTTCAGCATGCTAATGATCCCAAACACAGTGTAATGAATGTATATGAAATCATATTTGGAGAGAAAAACATCTCATGAAACAAAGACAGTCATGAAATGGCCTCCATAGAGTCCAGACCTGAATATTATATACAGTATTGTATAGGCAATATTACAGGCAGTATGAGATTCACCTGGAGAGAAGAAGAAAGATAGAACTCTACAAGAAATGCTGAAAGATGATTGATATTAAATATTAAATAGCACATAATTTCAGAAAAGACTCAACAAAAAAATTCAAGCTGTTGCTTGGTGCTAAAGAGGTCACGTTAAACACACTTTTGATGCTAGTCTTTTGATTCCAAAAGTAATTTGGTTCTGAATATTGTGTACATATTTCCCATATTTTCTGTTTGTATATTAAAGGTATAGTTCACCCAAAAGCAATGACCCTGCACTTGCTCCACACCCTTCAGATAGATAGATTTGTACAAAAGTCTTAGGCTCCAAAAGCTGGTGGAAGCTTAAGACTTTTGCACAATACTGTATGTGATATTGATATCTTGACTTTTAGGGGACTGTTAGTTGAGTGTGTAGGTGTCAGTAAGTCTGAATGAGTGATTCACTGAATCTTTCATTCAAATGATTTATTCAAAATGGCTGATTTCTACAGAAATTGGGCAAGTGACTCTTTATGAATATATCATTGAATCACTGGCTCATTTGCATAATTAAAAAATAGATTAATTGATGAAAGAAGCACACCAGTGTTCAGTATTGCTTGGTTACAATTTTTCTTTGTTGGCTAAATGTTTTATTGATGGATGAATTTGTTTGATTTTTTTTATCTCAATCACACTGGGAGGTCAATTCCTTGTGACCGTACTTTTCGAAGACATAGCTGAATCACTGAATAAGATGGCCTGGGTGTTTTGATGAAGATCAAAATATTGAAACGATAAATCATACAGTTCTAATCTCAGCATATTCTAAAAAAACTAGAGATGCGCAGATATATCGGCTAACAATTGGTATCCACAGCTGGCTATCATTGTCAGTAACATCCAGCCAATCAAAAGAGGCCAGTAAAATGAATAAATTCATAATGTGTGTAAGGAAAATGTCTCATGCTGAATTACTTTAAAATATAATTAACTTGATAAAAAAAAGCCCCAAGTTCTTAAACATAGGGCAAATATTTGTGTGATGCTAATTTTAATTACAGAGAACTAATAGAATTATTAGTTCCAGAATAATTTTCGGTTTTTCTCTCTGCTTTATTTTCTTTTCTCTTCAACAAAGAGCTCGAAGGCCTCCTCAGAGAGATGTATGCCTTTGCATACACACACACACACACACACACACACACACACACACACACACACACACGCAAACGCACACACACGCTCGTTTTTAACAAACACAATTTCATTTAAAGAACAGTTGGTGTGTTGTGTTTTGTCTTGGATGTCATATGATCAATGAAAGGTGATTAAAATGTAAATGAAGGTGCTTCAAGTGTTTTTCATGCAATAGATTGTTAATTATAAATATTTATGAATTGTATATATTTAATTTAAGTTGGTTGCGAAGCTTTTTAAGGTCAAGTTTTTCAATCTAATTTTAAAGGGAATTATTTTAAATAGTTTTAGTTCGACTTTAGTTTACAACATTAGGCATTAAACCTTGCTGATAGGTATGTAAAATGTGGTTTTGCATAATCATTCATATAATAATAATATTGGTGAATGTAAAAAATGTTGAATGAGTTGGTTTTGTGCTGAGATTCAGTCTTTAAATAGCTAGGTTTTTTTAAATGCCTCTTTTGTTAAGCAGAATGCCAAAAACTGTAGGCACATTTAATCTCTCTTAATCCAGACACTTGATGTCTCCAATCTGGCTCTGAAGAGTTAGTTTCTCTCCTCTTGTCTCTTTTACTCTCTCTGCTCTGTTTCCTCCTTTACCTTCTCTTCCCTAGTTGCATCTTTTCTCCCCAGATGTTTTACTGCAGGTTTTGTCCTTTTCAGCATATGGGTAGTTGACAAATATGGAGAATTATTATTATTTTTTTTAAATATTATTATTTTTAGTAAAACAATTTTTTTGTGTCTTCACAAAAGAGGACAGGGACAAAATGTATGAAGTTCCTATGTTTTTAGGAATATATGGATGGAAAAATTATACTATTATTCATTTATTAATTTTCATTCAGCTTAGTCCCTTATTCATCAGGGGTCGCCTCAGCAGAATGAACCTCCCACTATTCCAGCATATGTTGTATGCAGCGGATGCCCTTCCAGCCACAACCCAGTACTGGGAAAATTATACTATTAACCATTTACTAAAATAGCCTCTTGTAAATTTAGGCCTGAGATATTTATTAGTGATTTTAAGATTTTCTTTTTAAAATATAAGAGCTATAATTTATTGAACTATGCTTTCTGTTTTGAGATTTGGTTTAAAAATGTAAAAAAATTAATAAATAAAAATGTATTAACACAGCAGTTTTTTATAACAAGATATTATATTATTATTTTCTAACAATATTTAACAATCTACCGCATTGTCATGTCAACAACTCATATAAAACTAAACCAAATCTGAAATATCATCACGCAATGATAAGTTGTTTTTATTATAAAGCTAGTCGGGGTTTTTTTCCAAAATATGTTTCGACTTGGCGGCACGGTGGTTAGCACTGTCGCCTCACAGCAAGAAGGTCCGTAGTTCGAGTCCTGGCTGGGCCAATTGGCATTTCTGCATGGAGTTTGCATGTTCTCTTCGTGTTCGCGTGGGTTTCCTCCAAGTGCTCCGGTTTCCCCCACAGTCCAAAGACATGCGGTATAGGTGAATTGGATGAACTAAATTGGCTGTAGTAAATAAGTGTGTGTGTGAATGTATGGGTGTTTCCCAGTTCTGGGTTGCGGCTGGAAGGGCATCTGCTGCGTAAAACATATGCTATAATAGCTGGCGGTTCATTCCTGCTGTGGCGACCCCTGATAAATAAGCGGAAGTAAAATTAATGAATGAATGTTTCGACTTCATATTTAATGCAATTATTTTTGGTGCCAATTTTTTTATGCATCCATGAAATTTTATTTATCCCAGTGAGGCCTGTGGCTTTAGAGACCTGTTGTCTTGTGTAATGATAGCGAGTTGCTGTAAGTTAAACTTCATTATGGATATGGATCACCGCCCTGAGAAAAGTGTGCTGGTTTCATTAAGTAACCTCTGAAGGTGACCTTGTAGAGGACAGGGAAAGTGGACTAGCTGGAATGGATGACCCAATACAGCATGCTGGTGTGTGTGTGTGTGTGTGTGTCCTCTTGATCATTTCTCTACCTATAGTCCCTGGGCTGTGGAACTGGGGCTGTGTAGAGGCTGAGCAGTAAAGTGACCTACATTACACTGCTTCCCTGGATCTGGAGCTCACAGACACACCAAATTTAGGTGATGGGAGCCTAAAGGTTAAATGTAGGGATGATTAATTGCCATACAAATAATTGAGACTTTATGTTGTTTTGGTTCATTGAACTTTCATGTAATGTTTTAAAAAGTGACATTATTCATCCAAGAAATACAGTATGTGCTCATCCTCAAATATGCATGCAAAGGATTTCAATTGATACTTAATAGAGTCTTGAAGAATGTTTAATAATCATTGACTTCAATTGCATATATGAAACACCCACACAGCTATCTTTATGGGGACTTCCCATAGATGTAATGATTTTTATACTCTAAAGAGCCAAAAAACAAAATATCATTGAGAGTCGTGGGCCAAAGTTAACCATACCAAACTATATTACATTAAAGTTGCCACGGGTAATTTCCTAATTTATTTCATAAGATTTAAGAGTAAATAGAAAACATATTAACTAATGCAGTATACCATTTAAAATCATAACTTATTGCAATAAAAACATAAATTACATTTATAACACAGTGGAGTTCAAAGCTGAATACACTAGTCAAGCAGAATCTGCCTTTGCCTTGATGTGTCCTCTATTCGTCAGATGACAGTATGTACATTAAAAACTAAATCTGATTAATTTACACCACTTAATTGAAACATTTAATTTCAGTTAGTATTTAACAATAAACGAAACAAACAAAAAGTTACATTAGATTTGAAATGACAGTCTCTAAACCATCCCCATACATTCATACAGTATATTCTATTCTACTCCAACCCTAACCCTAATGCAACCTTACAAAAACAATCTGCATTTTTACATTTTCAAAATACTTCATTCTGTGTCATTTATGAGCCTTCTTCCTCATGGGGACCAAAAAATAAATAAATGTCCCCACAAGGTCAAAAATGACTGGTATTGCTATTCTTGAGGGGACATTTGATCCCCACAACATTCATTCATTCATTTTCTTTTCGGCTTAGTCCCTTTATTAATAGGTGGTCGCCACAGCAGAATGAACCGCCAACTTATCCAGCATATGTTTTACACAGCGAATGCCCTTCCAGCTGCAACCCATCACTGGGAAACATCCATACACACTCATTCACACACACTATGGACAATTTAGCCTACCCAATTCACCTATAGCGCATGTCTTTGGACTGTGGGGGAAACCGGAGCACCCGGAGGAAACCCACACAAACACAGGGTCCCCACAACATAAGAAATACAATAGACACACACACATACACAGATTAAGGTTAGGTTAGGTTAGATTACTTTATTTATACCCAAAGGTAGATTTGTTTTGCAGTCAAGAGTCCTCATTTCATAACAGTGCCACACAGACACAGACACAGACACAGACACACTCACACTCACACTCACACTCACACTCACACTCACACTCACACTCACACACACACACACACACACACACACACACACGCGCACACACACACACACGAATAAAATAAAATAAAACAATAAAGAATAAGTAAATAATCACTTCAATTGTCCACCTCTCAAATAAATGTTTAAAACATTTATTAAGTCACAGAAACACCTCTGCTTTAGTCTATGCCTTATTTAAATATCTAATGGCTGCTGGTATGAAACTATTTTTGAAACAATTTTTAGTTCTACAGCTTGATCCTGAAAACCTGTGACCAGAAGGAAGGAGCTGAAACTCTGAGTGTAGGGGATGAGCAGTGTCAAAAATTGAATTTGTAATTCTTTTTAGTTGCCTGGTGTACACAGCCCCCAGATTGATTTATTATTTTAGTGTGTTTTTATTCTTAACAGAAAGATTTCCAAACCATGACACCAAAGTACAGGCAAACGGATTCACGAAAAGCATGGTAAAATAAAATCATCATGTGCTTATCAATATGGAAATGATTTAACATTGTCAAACAGAATAGTCGCTGGTGCCCGTTTTTACACACTGCTTCACAATTCTCATCAAAGGACAGTTTAGAGTCAATAATTGTGCCAAGGTATTTGTTTAAATCATTCAATAATCCAGTATTTGGTGTCATACGTGATTTTACAATCATTTAGTGATAATAGTGCTTAAAAACATTGATAATCATAAATTTTTTATAATTATGATTTTTCCAGGATTCTTTGATGAATAAAAAGAAATCGAAAATTACAACATTTATATGAAAGAATTTTTTTGGTATTCTTATTATTGCCATAGATATTTATGATGCCATTAATCACTTGCATATCACATTTTGCCCGATAGAAAATGCCATTAAAGCATGTACAACACCTTTTAAATATTATCTTAACTTTCCCTTAACGTTCATCAAGCAATCACAGGTTGTATAAAAAATGTTAATAAACATGGTAACAGGTCTAGTTACCAACAGACACTTACTGTATGACAGAAAGGTTGCAGGTTCAGTCTCAAGTGAGCCTGAATTCTACTTACAACATCATTAATGTCTCTCAGAGGCACTTAAACCAAGGCACTTCTCCATGCAGTGTACAGTGTCATAATGTGCGACTAGATTTATCAGTACAGTGTTGATTATGATCATTTCCACATGCTCATGCTGTATGAAGGCCTTTGAACACTGCTGTGAAAGTTATCGATTGGCCTTTTGGGTCATGACATTGACTTATTTCCAGTTCAGTGAATGTCAAGACCTCATTTCAGTGTACAATGGGTAAAGTCTGCACTGCACGTCTGCATCTCATAACTGCATGGCTGTGCCTGTCCAGCAGTCTGTAGATTGTTAATCCGATCTACAGACAGGTTATGTAATGCTAGCTGTTCGTTATGTTGCCATACTGTGTGTTGTTTGTATACTGCATGCTGCTTACAAATTGCTCTAAGATGGTCTTCATAGGGTTACTGTGTCAGGATGCTTATATGTAGATCAGGTTCAGGTTACGAAACTCTTCCTCGGTGAGAAATAGTACATTATTAGAAGGGTTTTGAATCTCCAGTGATTGAAAATATATTTTGATGTGAACATAATCAACTTGACACATCATGTTGTTTGTTTAGAATAATTATTTTATATAACCAAATGCAAATGTATTGTCCAGTGGTAAATGTCATTGACTTAATCTTGATTTCTGTTTAGGTTATGCAAGGATGGGTCACTTGTGTTGAATATTTTAGTTTAATTCTGTCTTACTTGACTTTCTTTTGTCTGTCAAACACAAAACTCTGAGAGGTCAAATGTGGTATTGGACCCCATGTTAAAACAAACTTGAAAATGTCTTTTTCACAGAAGAATGAATGAAATGAGGGTCAGAATCGGTCAGAATCAGTCAGAATGTGTGGTTTCTTCAAATATTCTCAATTTGTGATATGGATTTTGGGTTCCCCTTCATATGGGAACTCCAACGTGTGTCTTACAGACTACTCCCATAGTCTGTAAGACACACGTCTCCATTACCTATCAGGGGAACGTGGGTTACGGACGTAACCAGGACGTTCCCCTTCATATGGGAACTCCAACGTGTGTCTTACAGACTATGGGAGTAGTCTGTAAGACACACGTCCCCGTTCCCTATTCGGGGAACGTGGGTTACGGACGTAACCAGGACGTTTCTTGCTACTGTTGACTTTGGCTTGGTTAGTTGGCTTCAAAAAGACACTTATTAATCACTAATGATATTGATTTGACCACTGTAAACTTGCTTAAAAGCACATGAATCAATATATCTTATAATAAATGAACTTAACCAGTTATTGAACAAAACTGAATCTACCCTAAGGTGAATTAAGCTAATAAATCAGAAATTCTGACACTTTTCTCTTTAAAACTGTGAAGCTGCTTTGAAACCATTTCTACAGTGCCCAACAGTCATGCTGAAAGTAAAAACTCATTAATTTTCTACATTGGAAAAATTATTTGTTTTGAGCTCTTACGAATTTTGATCAACTGTATATGCTTTTGTTGAACCCATCTGTCTGCTTTAATTCAACTTCTTTAACCCTTAATTATCACAATCCCACAGCTGGAACATTTTTCAGTACTACTTAATACTTAATTTAAACAATTGTCAAAACTTATCTTGACAAATTATAAAAAAATATGCATACATCCACTACAGTTTTCAAATGTGAACAGTTAAGGGCTTTTTAAAAAAGAAGAATTTGTGCAGGAAAAACTACATTATCCACTATTATAATGTACAGAAAAAATAAATAAAAATCAACCAATCAGAGAGTAAAAGCTAGTAAAGATCTTTAGCTCAACCCACTCTTTATGAATCACCAAAACTCAAGTCGTCTCCCTATGCTTTCATTCATTCATTCATTTTCTTTTCGACTTAGTCTCTTTATTAATCTGGGGTCGCCACAGCGGAATGAACCGCCAACTTTTCCAGCACATGTTTTACACTTACACAGTGGATGCCCTTCCAGCCGCAACCCATCACTGGGAAACATCCATACACACTGATTCACATACATACACTATGGACAATTTAGCTTACCCAATTCACCTATACAGCATGTCTTTGGACTTGTGGAGGAAACTCACATGAACACGGGGAGAACATGCAAACTTCACACAGAAATGCCAACTGACCCAGCCGAGGCTTGAACCAGTGACCTTCTTGCTGTGAGGCGATCGTGCTACCCACTGCGCCACCATGACGCTCCTCCCTATGCTTTCAAAATACATAAATATATGTATATATACACGTCAGCTTGTCACCTAAAACCAGGTAAATGCTGCATTCTCTATGATGCAGAAAAAAAAGAAGTTTAACTTCACATCTGGGTCAGGACATGATAGGGATGATTTTGTGGACATTGTGATCCAGTTCTGGCCCATCAAACGCACTTTATTGGAATAGCTTAGTGTCTGCCCATTGGTGTACTATGACAATGGCTGCTGCCACCACCAAGCAAATCTGCATTATTGACGCCACTGGCATCTACATATTTAATACACTGGGCCCCGCTATTGACTTTCCAGGCTAACGGTTCGGTTGTACACAAAGCTGAGCGGCCCTGATCCCCTGCAGGGACACATTCTGCTGCCTGCCTGCCTCCCCCTCAGACTGGAACGGCCCCCTGCTTCGCTTCAACACTCACTGCTTTGGAACAGCAGATTCATTTCATTCCAGGCCCTGGTATTGAAGTGTGTGTGTGTGTATGTGTGTTCGTTCCAAGGTCTCAGCTTGACACTATAAGGCCCCAGCGACAGATCGAATTCTGAACCCACATGTTGGGACTTTCATCACTGTTTATGCATGGACAATAAGTCGGTTCATTTTCTCAGAGATTGTAGCTGACGTTATTAGCTAAAACCTTTCATGCCACCATTTCTTTAAATAAATAAGTTTGAGGTTATGATTTAAAAAATGTTCTTAAAAGAAGTCTGTCTGTATTTAATAAAACATTAAGCATTTTTAAAGCCTAGTAAAATCTAGTAATTTATATAAACAGTAATATTATTATTATGATTTTTGTGATGTGTCTTACACCAGTGAAAGGTGTCACATGATCAGAAATCCCTGGTTCAGCGTAATATTTTGTAATATTTATTATGTTGGTTAATGTTGAAACGGACTAAAAGCTATTATAAATATGATGTTAAAGCTATATTAATTAAGTAGTCGGGGGTGGCACAGTGGGTAGCGCTGTTGCCTCACAGCAAGAAGGTCGCTGGTTCGAGCCCCAGCTGGGTCAGTTGTAATTTCTGTGTGGAGTTTGCATGTTCTCCCCATGTTCATGTGGGTTTTCTCCGGGTGCTCCGGTTTCCCCCACAGTCCAAAGACATGTGCTGTAGGTAATTTGTGTAAGCTAAATTGTCCGTAGTGTATGTGTGTATGTCCTGGTCCTCCAGGTTGGGGGTTGAGCATTGGGCTAACAACCCTGCTCATATCAACTTCGATATAAATGGCCCTGAAAGTAAGTAATTAAGTAGTCAATACTGAAGTGGATCAAAACATATTTCAAAATTGTCCTAAAACAAGAATGGGTGTTGATCAATAGTTTGAGGAAAGGTTTTGATCCACTTCAAATGTAGACTACTGTGTATATATATATATATATATATATACACATACACATGCTAATTTAGCCTCACAATAAAAAAGAAAACAGCAAGCTATTAACAGAATATATATGCTAATCTACATATATATCTTACCATATATATATTCTGTTAAAATGCTGTTTTCTGATTTATCATGACCGATGTCCTCCATACTGACTTCTTCAGGCTCAATTCTTGTTCATTTCCTAACTAGGCATGGGACGATAACCGATTTCAAAGTTTAGTGCGGTTAGGAAAAGTCAAGGTTTTAAAACCGTAAAAAAATCTGTTATGCCATTCCTACGGTATATGTAAGTTTGTTTGTTGTTTTTTTTTACGTGTTTTTAAGACTATTTTATTGTTTTTTTAGGGAAGCACTGTCTCCACATCAAAAACTACTGATCAGCCCACGATTCAGCAAACATCTGAAAAACAAATCGCTTATAAACCAACATACAAGCACGCTGTAGACCTGAACAGTGCAGTGGCTTACTTTATATCCAAAGAAAAGAAAGATATCCAAGGATGCCTTTGTTTCAAGTTGTTTTTGAAACTAATGAAGACGGCAGAAGTCACTGATTTATTTGAATTATTCAGCCTGACATGTTTACTGTTCCAAACTATTTTAAATGTTTCTTAAAATAAAATATATTGTGTTTATTGGGGAAACCTTTTTTGTTTTTTACCCAGACATTTAAAAAGAACATATTTTAGAGCAGTAATCACAATACCGTGATACTTTTATAGGTTATCAAACCATCAGAATCTTCTACCGGCCCATGCCTATTCTTGACGTCGTTGTGACCTCCACGACCAGGAGAAACTGACTGAGGTGTAAAACCACGTTAGTGCTATTTTCAATTGCGCACCTGCGTTCTTCTCCACCGTGAGAGTTGTGCATATTGAGTAAGACATTTCACGACAGAAATAGAGATGAGGCGCCACATCTTTTCGTACAGCATTTCCCAAAAACTGACAATAAAGAAGCACCCAGTGACAGTGCGGCCCTCTTCGAGTCGCAGGGAGCTATTAGCCGACTGAAGACAGTGTGCCGCGTCGAGCCGCCTCTGCAGTGGCCTTCAGTTGTCAGCGCAGGGAGAGCGAACCGCGTGAGGACTGAGTCATAATAAGCGGTGTGCTGACGAGCAGAACCGCCTCAAACAGCCACGACTAGCCACTGTGTTACAGTCAAATGGCTGGATGTACCCTCTCTCTCTCTCTCTCTCTCTCTCTCTCTCTCTCTGTGCTACAGCTCTGAGTCATCAGTGAATAATTTGGACCACCGCGGGGCTCTGGTTCTGACTCATCACTCTAAAGCAGGGTTTTTGGGGGGCTTCTTTGAGTGGGATAACTATAGAGGAAAGCCTTTGGAGAAGGAAATGGAAAGCAATGTTTTGATCGTGTCGCATGCGATCGTGACCCTGTTGGGATATGCAGCGGTACATGAATTATTAATGAAAGTCTTTTTGTTATTCAAAAGTCAAAATTATTCGCCCTCCTGTAAATCTTTCTTTTTTTTTCAAATATTTCCCAAATTATGTTTAACAGAGCAAGGGATTTTTCACAGTATTTCCTGTAATATTTTTTCGTCTGGAGAAAGTCTTATTTGTTTTATTTCAGCTAAAATAAAAGCAGTTTTACATTTTTTGAAAAACATTTTTTAAGGTCAATATTATTAGCCTCCTTAAGCCATATTTATTTCAAAGGTCTACAGAACAAACCATCGTTATACAATGATTTGCCTAATTACCCTAACTTGCTAGTTAAGTCTTTAAATGTCACTTTAAGTTGAATACTAGTATCATAACTAGTAACTAGTAAAATATTATGTACTGTCATCATAGCAAAGACTAAAATAAATCATTAATTCATTTTCTTTTTGGCTTAGTCCCTTTATTAATCAGGGGTCGCACAGCGAAATGAACCGCCAACTTATCCAGCATATGTTTTACGCAGCGGATGCCCTTCTAGCTGCAACCCAATGTAACCCCGCCGGTCCTACACCACCCAACCCGCTCCGGGCTGGGATCGAACTGGCGACATTCGCATGGGAGTCATTTGCTCTAACAAGGAGGCTAAAGACCATGGCCTCTAGCGTCTGTTGCTAGAGCACCTTTAGTGGTCAGAGGAGTGAGGTTTTACCTGCACAGCACTTCACTAACTGGCCTCCGTTACACCAACACTGGAAACATCCATACACACTCATTCGCACACATACACTACGGACAATTTAGCTTACCCAATTCACCTATACCGCATGTCTTTGGACTTGTGGGGGAAACCGGAGCACCCGGAGGAAACCCATGCGAACATGGGGAGAACATGCAAACTCCACACAGAAATGCCAACTGACCCAGCCGGGGCTAAAACCAGCGACCTTCTTGCTGTTAGGTGATCATGCTACACACTGCGCCACCGTGACACCCTAAAATTAATCAGTTATTAGAAATGAGTTATTAAAACTATTATGCTTAGAAATGTATCTGTTTCCGTAAAGTGTTATTTGTAAATGATAATGGGCATTTACATTAGTGTTTTTTAGTGTGTCATTAGAGACAATCCTTTTTTTAAATCTGAGATGCTTTACAATGTCCTGACAGAAAGGAAGACTAGCATGTTTGGTTTTTCCTCTTCGCTCTTTCACGATGGGTACCAGTTTAGCCATTTTTTTGTTTAGACACTTGTTTTCCTAAGTTAGCAACTAGTCCTGCCTTTTGACATCATATGCATTGTTATTGTTTGGGAAGTGAGGTATCAAGTAAATTAGGATGTGTGTGCAATAAATCTACCCTTAATTTTTTAATAGTGTATTTTGCATGAACTTTCTTCGCTTATTTCAGCAGCACCATTAACTTGCACTATGTGTTGCTGTAAGTTGCAGCAATATTATTTTTATTTACAGACAGACAGACCCTGTTCTGTAAACCACTGTTTGATAAAAAATGGTTTCTTCCCCCTGCTCTACTGAAAAGTATCTAACTGTGGCTTCATAACATCATTTGTGTGTACCAGTACACATCTAGTGTTTACCACAGGACAGAAGTTACACATGTTCATTAGTCTTGTGTGGCAGAGGCTTTGTTGAAAAATTCGTTCTCGTTTTGCCTGTAGATAAACTGTGACTGTGCAGGTTTTTCCCAAGATGATCTCGCTGCTCAAAACAACAGACCTGCCAGCTGGTGGATTACATAATCCAGTTTTTGGTCTTTTAAGGCCACTCTCTGATGACTCTTAGCTTGGCAAAATTTTATCTGCATCTCAAAAATGAAAGATTTTATTGTTCCTATATATTATACTGGTATTTATTGACGTATTTTAATCTTATCAATTTAATCTTATCAATCAAGTCTTTTCAATCAAGTCTTATCAGTTTTAACTTTTAATATCCATTTATCTAAGTGCACGGAAAGCTGGTTGAGTATTATAAAATGTTGTTTTGCCTCAGCTGTTAAATACATCCAAGGTTATGTCAGAAGCACACCAAGTTCACATAATCTTGGATACATCTGTAAATGTAAACAGCTGGGGATGAAATCATAAGTGTATGAGGATATTAGATCTGTGAATGTCTGTGAACATGTCACCAGACTACTAACACAACTCAGCTGGAGTTTTAGTCATTCATTTTCCTTCAGCTTAGTCTCTATTTCAGAGGTGGCCACAGTGGAATGAACCGCCAACTATTCTGTCATATGTTTTTTGTAGCGGATGCCCTTCCAGCCGCAACCCAATACTGGGAAACACTCATACACTCTCACATTCACACACACACTCATTTACTACAGACAATTTAGTTAATCCAATTCACCTATACAGCATGTCTTTAGACTGTGGGGGACACTGAAGCATCTGGAGGAAACCCACGCCAACACGGAGAGAACATGCAAACTCCATACAGAAATGCCAACTGACCCAGCCTTGACTCGAACCAACGACCTTCCTGCTATGAGGCAACAGTGCTAACCACTGAGTCACCGCCACGCCACTGGAGTTTCAATTCGAGATATTGTGATGTGAAAGTTCTTGGAAGAAAACTCAAGAGTGTACTTTGCACGTTGTAACTTGCAGATCTGTTTCCATACTCCAACAGCAACATTACACACTAAAGGGAATTAAAAATGCATAAAGCATAATACAATCCCTTTAAACAAGAGAAGCGGTTTGTCAGTGTTCCTATCGGACTAAAGCCAATTTGCCAATCTTCTCTGTTTACAAGTACAGGTATCAGAGCCAGAAACGCGATGATACGGATGCTGAGCGCACACACACACAGACACACACACACACTAATCTGCGGCGTCAGCAGTGATCATAGCACTTTCAACCAGTTTTCCACCAAGAGGGAAAGCATTAGCGATGTGAATGACGTGCTTTCCTCTTTCTTTGTGTGTATAAGCGAGGGAAATGAGAGGAATAATAAAATTAGTGGACAATCCCACTCAAAAACAAACATCAAAACACTCGAAAAATCCCATCATGCAACATGACGTAACAAGCCAACTCAATCATCTTAAAGAAATTCAGTTATTTCAGAAGCAAGCTGCGGCACGGCTTAGTTCAGTGAACCAAATCCACAATGTTATCATCAATTTACCTGAGGTCAAAATGCTCTAAAAAAAATAAGTAACAGCGTTCAAAGCACATCAATGTCATTTTCCCCAGTTTCTAAGAATGAGCAAACTGCAAAGTCAACTCTGAACTGAGCAACTTCCGCACAGAGCATCTCGATAATTGTCTCCAGTGTGTAATTAGCAAGTCCTGAGGCTAGACTCTCAAGAAAATAATTGCATACTTGATTTGGGCTAAAATATAACATGCGCAGTAATTGAAGATTGTAATGTGGGTTTACGGCACAGAAGATATATGTGTTATGCTTGAAGTGCACGTCAGGTATTAAAACAATGGCTTTTTTTGAAACCCCAACACACAGTTATAGCATTTGCGTGTGAAGTTTTTATTTTCAGTGGGTTCCCCTTTCAAAACTTAGATATGTCTACTCTCTGTTTCCTTTCTTTTTAGGTTTTTCTACTAATTAAAATTGGCACACAAACAACACACAGGTGACTATTCATGTGTTTATGTTAATTCCCATTATAATTTAAGTTGCTCATGCTGCTGTTTTAATATTTCATTCTGTTATATAATATATTTATATATACACATTCATTCATTAATTTTCCTTCGGCTTAGTCCCTTATTTATCAGGGGTCGCCACAGAGGAATGAACCCCCAATTATTCCGGCATATGTTTTACGCAGTGAATGCCCTTCCAGCCGCAACCCAGTACTGAGAAACACCCACACACTCTCTCATTCACACACACTCACTACGACCAATTTAGTTCATCCAATTCACCTATAGCGCATGTCTTTGGACTGTGAAAACCGGAGCACCCGGAGAAAACCCACGTGAACATGCCAACTGGCCCAGCCGGGGCTCGAACCAGTGACCTTCTTGCTGTGAGGCGACAGTACTAACCATTGAGCCACCAAACCGCCCATATATAGACATTTATATGTCATTTTTCCAATTATTTTTAGTTGGAAAAAAGTAATATTTCCTAAAGAGTTCCTATTTTACATGCAAATATGAAACAAGCCAGTAATTAACTTTTCCATTAATAGACAATATTAACTCCATGATGTCCAGGGGAATTTTTCATTACTTTGAAAGGACAGTTTTTATAATCACCTTATTAACTGTATTTAAGTTGTGTTTATCAAAAACTTAATAACGAATCAAGTTGCTTCAGCCAATCAGAATAATTATATCAATTGCCAATTACCCTTTAACTGCCCCACCAAGAACATTTATTTTGGATTGCATTTCTTAACTCCTTATGTCGCTAGTTAACACACTCAATGCATTTTTTTTCAACACATCCCATAATTTCTAAAATATCAACCTCTACCAAATGGTTGACATGTCGGTTTATGGTAAAAGTATCGGAATTAATACATTCATTCATTCATTCATTTATTCATTCATTCATTCATTTATTTTCTTTTTGGCTTAGTCCCTTTATTAATCTGGGGTCGCCACAGTGGAATGAACCACCAACTTATCCAGCATATGTTTTACGCAGCGGATGCCCTTCCAGCTGCAACCCATCACTGGGAAACATCCATACACACCCATTCACACTCATACACTACGGATAATTTAGCTTACCCATACCGCATGTCTTTGGACTTGTGGGGGAAACCGGAGCACCCGGAGGAAACCCACGCAAACACGGGGAGAACATGCAAACTCCACACAGAAATGCCACCTGACCCAGGCGGGACTCGAACCAGCGACCTTCTTGCTGTGAGGCGATTGTGCTACCCACTGCGCCACCGTGCTGCCCGGAATTAATACATATAATATGAAAATCTGAAAATATTAAGTATAAGTTATTTTTTAAGTAAAATTTTATTAAGTTATTTTTAATTTATTTTAAAAAATATTCAAAATAAAGCATTTTTGTATACTAAATCATCTTTATTTTTTGAAGTATGCCATACAATATTTCAGATTCTCTTTTTTGTTTACAATAAAACCAAAATCAAGTGTAGTAGTGCAACAGAATTAGGTTTGTTTGATTTTTTTGTAAACCAACAATGCTGTGTATGTTATTAAAACATTATTTAAAACAGTCAAAATATGGTCAACCATTTGGTAGAGCAGGCAGTTAAAGGGATAAAATGCATAGAAGAAATTAATAAATGTAATGCTGGAAATTGACACTTTTCAATTCAATTTGATATTCAATTCAATTGGACTTTTCCCAGTACTGGGTTGCAGCTGGAGGAAGCCGAAGGAAAATGAATGATACTTCACTTTAATCGTGACAGCCTGTTTAGTTTAACTGCAGGGACATACATTCTTTGTCAAAATATTTTTGTAATTTATCATGTCAATATTTTTACAGTACTTTTACAATAGCTTTAACCCTCTCTACATTCCAGAGAAATGCATTCCACACCCAAACAATGATGAGGTCTGAAACAAGACCTGTCTTGTACACAGCCCTTGTCTAGATGCTTTTGTAGAAGTTTTGAGTAAACCATTTCTTGGTTGAAACTTTCAGTAGCTGTTGTTACTGATTAGCCAAAAATGACAACACTAGCTCAACTGATGGCGTGAGCTTGGGACTGTTTAGTAGATGGATACAGTGTTACATATATAGTGTTCAAATGATATGGATTTGCCCAATGGCAGTTTCTTATGTGATTATTGGGCGCAACCTGTTTGACGTATAGTGTTGTGGTTATTTGCAAATGGGCAAGTGAATGAAATTTCCAGTCATTTTTGTTTTCTGAAGCTAGTGGAGCAGAACTTACATACTGCCGATTAAGTATATTAGTGTGACTGCACTGTGCCATGCGGTGCTAACCGGGCATGATGATTATTTTGCCCCTGCGTGGTAGTTTCATTTGCCGGGACTCTAATTTGATCAGCATTATAGATCGGTGATGATGAACCCAGGGCATTATGGTCCCAAAGTCATGGCCTTGTGCTTGCTCGTGATGTCTTCTTGCGTAACTCGTAATCAGCAGAGGCGTATTGGGTAATAATCTCCACGCCGCTGATTAATTCCTTCTCGGGGATGTCCGAAATTAACAGTCGCGACGGAAGCGCCGGCTGCTTCCTGAGACATCCCAGACTCTGTTTGGCAGTCATCAGCCAAATAGAGCTGGGAAATTGTGCAAATGGTAATCTCTGGATTATGGTGTTAATCCCGGGTTGGAAGACAATAGGGCGAGAGGGACCTGAAATCAGACTGACTGACTCTCCTGCAGGTGATTTGGAGCAGGCCCAGCCTAATTTCACATTTGTCAGGATCAGGGGACTGGTTTAATATGGTTCAGGTTTTTAAAGGTACAGAAGTATGTTGGATTTTTGTACATAGAACAATAGCAAGTGTTGATTTTAATGGTTAAATGTCAGCTTCAGACTATTCAATGGTTGTTGTTTTGTTTTTTACCAGTGATAAAACTATACATTTGAAACAGTACAGATACATCAATAGCTATGTTTCCAACCACCACATTTTGGAATATGGCATAAAAAAATGCTTAATGGGAATGGCAAGATATAATTTTGAAAACCGATTAGGATAGTTTGCAACTGTATACCATTGGAGAAGATCACATATTTTTGAAGAGGAAGTGGTAAATCATTTTAAAAGATTTGAAATCCATTTTTGAATTATATAAAAACAGTACCACAAGATTTGATTTGACAAAATAGTTTTTAAAATAGGTTCATACTGTATCTCCTCTCTTTTAATTTATTTATTATTATTTAATTTATTTATTTTTATATACTGTGTGCATGCTTTAGTTTGTTTGTTGCTTAGTTTCGATGTTCTGTATTGTAAACTTTTGAAAAAGCAAAATAAAAAGATATAATTCAGAAAACTGAGTAGGTTAAGCATTTTATCTGATCAGAAAAAAAATGCACATAAACTACAATGAAAACTCATTTACTGAACAAATTGCGGAGTGCGGGCCACGCGGTGGCGCAGTTGGTAGCACAATCGCCTCACAACAAGAAAGTCGCTGGTTCGAGCCTCGGCTGTGTCAGTTGGCATTTCTGTGTGGAGTTTGCATGTTCTCCCAGTGTTGGCGTGGGTTTCCTCCGGGTGCTCCGGTTTCCCCCACAAGTACAAAGACGTGGTATAGGTGAATTGGGTAAGCGAAATTCTCCGTAGTGTATGTGTGTGAATGAGTGTGTATGGATGTTTCACAGTGATGGGTTGCAGCTGGAAGGGCATACGCTGCGTAAAACAGATGCTGGATAAGTTGGCGGTTCATTCCGCTGTGGCGACCCTAGATTAATAAAGGGACTAAGCCGAAATGAAAATAAATTAATGAATTCCAGGATGCACATAAAAAAAAGTTGGGCGCGATAGGATGGCATTAATGGACAAACCAGCGAACCGACAACATTGTAAAATATTTGAAATGTTGTTTTGGTCACTGTAAAATGAACCCAACTGCAATCATTTAAAACTAAACACTCAAAGTTACTGTAACTATTACAGCAAAATAGTCAGTATTCTTCAAATGTCAGCAATTCTTTTGCAGAAATACGATCATATTTACCTCATCTCCTGGGAATTAAAAAAGACCAAACCAATCAAACCCAAGACGCCATGCCTGTCTAATATTATTTATTCACGAAGACGCCCTGATACATGAATTTATGCTTAATTAACTGTCAGATTAATAAAAGCGATGTTTGTTCTTTCAAGAGTCACTGGCAAATTCACCTCAAGAACTGAGCGTCGCCGTCGCCATGGAGACAACCTCGGTATTGGCAAGCATAATTGGCTCGTATGGAACAAGAAGTAACTGAATGCGTTCCATTGCACAGATGCTGTGCTCAGTGGCATATAAGTGCACTTAAAAGTGTAGAGTCTCTCTGAATGCCCTGGTTTCTCTTGGAAATTGCTCTCAACAACCTCTAAAGTTATTCTGACCAAATATTGAAGGTGAAGGACGCAGAGGCTCATGAGAGGCCTCTCAACAGTAAGGAACACAACGGCTGCCTATATAGGAAACTAGTCTATTTAAAGTGAATGCCCTCTATGCCTATACATTGTTCATGTTTTCTGGACAAGGAGCCAGTTTTTATGAGTTTCATTTCTTTTTTAGAGTAAATTATTGCAAATATGGCATAGAACAAATTTTACTGTTATCTGACAGTATACAATATCAGTTTTAGGTGGCATCTTTAGGTGTGCCCTAAATGCAATTCACCAAGTCTGGATGGATGTGGAAAATTGGATGCTGTGGAATATGAATTTGGTTGACATTAGAGAAGAAGGGGAAAAAGTTTTGGTCAGAAGATAGGACTGTGCGTCAGTGTCACTACAGCCTGAATTACCGTCCTCCTTGGCTCAACTAGGTCATCTGCTCTCAAATAGCCTTGCACACTTCATTTTTGCAGCCCATATTGCTCACCTTATTTATCCTTCAAATTTTCAGGCATCCAAATGCTGCCAGCCTCAAATGTCACTTTTATACTATATAGAAAAAATTGACTGTTGATTGACATTAGCATGAATGTTGGATGGAGACAGAAAGGCATAATGTTTTTTGTTGCTAAAAAAAGCTGAAACAATATATATATATATATATATACATACATACACACTCACCTAGTACCTACTCACCTTACTAGTACCTAACTAGTAGCCCAAAGTGTGCCAATAAAATATCCCCCACACTATTATACCACCACCACCAGCCTGAACCTTTGATACAAGGCAGGATGGATCCATGCTTTCATGGTGTTGACGCCAAATTCTGACCCTACCATCTGAATGTCGCAGCAGAAGACTCATCGAGACTCATCAGACCAGGCAACGTTTTTCCAATCTTCTATTGTCCAATTTTGGTGAGCCTGTGCGAAGTTTAGTCTCAGTGTCCTCTTCTTAGCTGACAGGAGTGGCACCCGGTGTCATCTTCTGCTGCTGTAGCCCGTCTGCCTCAAGGTTGGACGTGTTGTGCGTTCAGAGATGTTCTTCTGCACACATCAGTGGTAACGAGTGGTTATTTGAGTTACTGTTGCCTTTCTATCAGCTCGAACCAGTCTGGCCATTCTCCTGTGACCTCGGGCATCAGCAAGGCATTTGCGCCGACAGAACTGCCACTCACTGGATTATTTCTATTTTTCGGACCATTGGAGCAGAGATGGCTGTGTGTGAAAATCCCAGTAGATCTGCAGTTTCTGAAATACTCAGACCAGCCCATCTTGCACCAACAACCATGCCACATTCAAAGTCACTTAAATCTTCCCCATTCTGATGCTCGGTTTGAACTGCAGCAGATCGTCTAGACCATGTCTACATGCCTAAATGCATTGAGTTGCTGCCATGTGATTGGTTGATTAGACATTTGCGTTAATGGGCAGTTGGACAGGTGTACCTAATAAAGTGGCCCGTGAATGTATATTGAAGATTGTCTCAATACAGAATTATAAGACTGGAACTACATTGTCCACATGCATAATGATTATTTGACAAATATATTAAACAAAACATTCACATACAGTATACGAAAAACATATTACAGCTCTATTGCACTTTCATTGTTTTGATCCCTTTTCATCTCACCCAAGTTCATTCTGTAATACTGATATTTAAAATGATCGGTCATCTTATGTGCAAATCAGCCAAATATCGCTATTGAAAAAAGATGAAAGTTCATCCCAACCTAATCCCTGCTTTCCATAATACAAAAAGGAAATTTGTTTGGCAAATGCATTGTGGAGAAAAGCAAATATTCCAGACGGAGCGTGCGACTCAAAAACGTGTCCTGCAATATTCCGTCTTGAACTACATGATTGGGAGACGCGCATTCAACAGTATAGCTCCATTAAATAATCACACATTAGGAAAGATGTGTTTGATTAGGTCTCATTAACATCCTGGGCAGATGTCACTCATTCAGAGATCTTCAATGGCCAACATTATACATGCTCTGGCTGCTAGCACCCAGCAACAGATCGGACATGGTCATAACTCACAATGGCAGTCGGCTAACCTCTTTACATTTTGTATTTGCTTGTTTATGGCTTTTTAGGGTAACATCATTTCAGCTGCATTATGGCATTGTATAACTGACACAATGATTGAGGATAATCATTCAATAGCGAGCAATTACCTGAACAGACCTGCTAGGGAGAGGATGGAATTAGGATGTATATATAACACGGTTTTGTGTTGTTTGTGTGATTACAACGCCATTAAGATTATGCAACTTTATTTAGACATTCAGCAGCTTTTAGGATTCCAAGCGGATTTCCATTGGGGAAGCCACATCATTTTTATTAAGTATATTAATCAGGGCCATGTGAAAGATACATTTCTAGAGCTAGAGTGCATTTAAAGAATATTTGCATTGTATTTGCAGTGCATAACAGCGCCAGAGACTTAATTGGTTAGCTTAATAGTTTAATTATTAACATTTTCACGTCAATCTGGCCTATTACATGCTAAAATATTAATCGAAAATTTTCACAATTTATAGGGCTATTGTATGTTAATTTTAATCATACATTTATTCAATCAAATTCAGTTGTATATTTTAATTTAATAATCTGCCTTTTTCTCACTGCTGATTTTAACCCACTGACTAACATTTATTAACAATACTTTATTATAAAGTGGTACCTACTGGGTTTTACAAACCTTTGCGATTTAATTTGGCCCAAACCTTGATTTACTTGGAAAATGTACGCTACCTGACAAAAGTCTTGTCGTCGATCCCAGTTGTAAGAGCAATAAATAATAACTTGACTTCTAGTTGATCATTTGGAAAAGTGGCAGAAGGTAGATTTTTCTGATGAATCCTCTGTTGAACTGCATCCCAATCATCACAAATACTGCAGAAGACCTAATGGAACCCGCATGGACCCAAGATTCTCACAGAAATCAGTCAAGTTTGGTGAAGGAAAAATCATGGTTTGGGGTTACATTCAGCATGGGGCCGTGCAGAGTGGATGGCAACATCAACAGAGGTATCAAGACATTTGTGTTGTCCATTACATTACAAACCACAGGAGAGGAAGAATTTTTCAGCAGGATGGTGCTCCTTCTCATACTTCAGCCTCCACATCAAAGTTCCTGAAAGCAAAGAAGATCAAGATGCTCCAGGATTGGCCAGCCCAGTCAACAGACATGAACATTATTGAGCATGTCTGGGGTAAGATGAAGGAGGAGGCATTGAAGATGAATCCAAAGAATCTTGATGAACTCTGGGAGTCCTGCAAGAACGCTTTCTTTGCCATTCCAGATGACTTTATTATTAAGTTATTTGAGTCAATGCAGAGATGTATGGATGCAGTCCTCCAAGCTCATTGAGTCATACACAATATTATTCTTTTTCCACTGCACCATGACTTTATATTTTATACTGTACATTATTTCTGTTAAGTGACAAGACTTTTGTCTAAGCAAAGTCAGATCTTACGTCCTAATTAAATAATTAAAAATCAAGGCATGATCATATTTTTTTTTAGGTAAAATAAGCGTAATCTATAGCCTTTGCCTTTCATATAAGCCACTTCTGATAGGTCAAGTATAAGTCAAGAACTATAAATAATAAGTATAATAATAAGTTATTATTTGTTGTTCCTAAAACTTGGCAACAAGACTTTTGTCAGGTAGTGAATATGCAATAAACCAAAGTATTTTTGGTTATTATACCTGTTAAAGTAAAAATTTTTGCAGCTTTCATCAATATCATGATAATACAGTAATTTTACATCTCCAGATGTCCAGACATGATATTTGAATCTCGTAAAGGCATTTAATTCCCCTCATTAGGTATGTGCTGTATTATGTCAGAGCCTGGAGCCTCCGCTGGCATCTCTCCAGCCTGGCTTTCAGGCCACTGTGTTCTTGCCCCACTGGAGACTCGGACACAGAGCCGCCTTGCCAGCGAGCGATGATGCCCAGATGGCATGGCGACTACGTCTGTGGACAGTTTGGAGGGCTGATGGCCTAGATTCCAACACAAGTGCGCTCGAGTCTGTTCAGTCCTGCAGTCCGGTTAAATCTGTTGATTGAGAACACTAGGGCATGTCTTTAAACAGTCAAAACCCACATTTCATATTTTCATTTAAAGGAGAGGTCACCAAAAAATATATACATTTGCTGTTATTTAATCACCCTCAGGCCATCCAGGTTGTAGGTGACTTTTTTTCTTTTTCAGTAGAACATTAAAGATTTTCAGTCTTTACCCTCAGCCAAATGACATTGTTTTCTGTTTCTGTTTCTTTTCAAATAGCTGACTGACCAGTTTGTTAATGTAATTATAATATGACGTCACATATACACAATTATTAAAGCACATGATGATATAACATGCAGATTTTTAAATGTTTAAAGCATATCGACAAGCTATAAGAAAGCACTTAATAATTTCCACTCTTAATTCAAGTGTTTGATTCACGTATCAAGAGCACATCTGTTTTTCAAGTTGGAACTGTTTCTTTAGTTAAAGCCCTGCTCACACTGTGGGATTTCAGCCACCATTTGGTCATCTGAGCAAATTTGGGAAATCCTTAAAGATTCCTGAAATCCTAGGCTAAAATCTGTGATCTTTGATCATTAGTTTGACATGTTCACAGACAGATGTTTAATAACCGTTGCGATCAGATTCTGGCAGTGTCAGAAAATTTCAGACACTTTCCTGCAGTGTGACAACAGCTGCAATAATTGTCAAACCAAGAACCAATAGTAGCGACAAATCTGATGACGCAATCCGCACAACAACTTCAAACCACCACAAGGAATTGCCAAAACAGTTTTTTTCTTCCTGGTTTTATTATTGAGGCATGCTTGTTTATATTTGCTGTGAGGTATCATTTCAAAACGTGAGATAGTGAAAGTGTCACAGATTAATGATGTCAAACTCTAGGTGAAATTTCTTCTGTGTTTGGCGCGTCTTCATTGTCATTCAGTCTGACATTATGAGATCTTAAGCCGCAGTCACACTGCACTTTTTCACCCCATAGACTTCCATTCATACGCATGCGAATGCGGCAGACTGGAAATGCAAGCTCGTGTGACAAGTTTTGCAGTTTGCTGGGTTGGAAAGTTCAAGCTTGGTGAACTCTGACCTGCAAGATTAAAACATGACCTCTCTGTACAAAAATTTAAAATATGAACCAATGTCAGATACTAGAGAGCATTTCATTGATCACAATTTGATGAGAAACTGAAGGTATGAGGTGACGTGAAAAAAAAAACGTTGATCCATTTAGGCGTAAGTGACAAATTACAAGCTTTACATGGTTATATACATGGTTATATATATATATATATATATAGATAATTTCTTCTAAACCAAATATTGTCACTGTTTTGGAGCACACTAGCTTATAGACATCCTAAAAATGAACAATACTGATACTAACATCTAAAAAACGTTATTTTAATTTCATGCGACCTTTAACAATGAAAACATTCAGTATGGCCAATCAGCCTATCAGCTTCCACCAAACTCAAAAGGAAATTAAGCATATAAATGGGCAAATGACAAAACACTGCAGGACGTTTATAATAAAATGTATATTATTGTGCAATGATGTGAATGCTAATAGTTATCTTGCTTGTTATATTATACTTATTCTTGCTTGGAGTACAAAGTTCCACCTCTTCTTCTTTCATTCATTCATTTATTCCTCAAAATAATGGGATGAACATGATATTTATACCACTTTTGAACACTGCCTCCAGAAATGATTATAGAAACACACTGACATTTATCACTTCAAAAATTGCCATAAAAAGAAGCCCAGTTACGCAGCGTACCCCACCTCCTGTTACCTGAGATAACACAGACTTCCTGTGACATCAATAAGCAGCCATTTCCGATAAAACCCCATTTTTCCCTTTATCATCACGTCCCACATTCTGTCTCTCTTTTTTATTTAGCTCTTCCTCACTTTGTCGGTAAAGGTATGCAAAGCTCTTTTCAACCTGTGCGACGTCAGCAGTCAGGTCAAAGAAGAGAGTATGAAAAGTGTGGGTTAGTGCGATGCGTGGGCACGATGACGCTATCGCCTCTTTTCTCTCCCTCCCTTTCCCGAAAGCGTGACTCCGAGGCGCTATACTGAGCAAGAGAGGAATGATGGGAAAAGTGGGGTTTTCATGAAGGCCCTTGACCAAGAACAAGCACTAGTCTTTATTTAGGCATGCTGTTACTGTTTGTGTGTGTGTGTGTGTGTGTGTGTGTGTGTGTGTGTGTGTGTGTGTGTGTGTGTGTGTGTGTGTGTGTGTG